>CM051010.1:24705474-24720474 GCA_027704905.1 Muraenolepis orangiensis
TTTTTTTGTCTCCAAACGTTCACCAACTCTGGATTCTATATCAAGCCTATATTATGCTTGTTTACATGTATTTCCATTCGTGGCGAGAGTAGACAAAATGCTCTTCGGCAGAATTGGCACAGAATTGACAAATGTTAATCGGATAACAGATGTTTTAGTGAGGCCAGGAGAGATTGTTACGATGGTTTAATCACCCAGAACAGACCTGGCTTTTTCTTCTCCTAACTACTTGTTGAAACTCTGCCCACTTCTGGTTTGAATGTACAAAAATCCAAGCAAACATATCAGTGCACTGCTGGAAATCAAATAGATTGTTGTAGAGCCGTCATCCAGAGAAACAATCAAAAAGCAGACCCATGACCAAACCTAAATGAAACCAGAGCAATCCAACAGCATTCACTTAAAAGATACAGCGGGGTATTGTAGCTGTAATGATGCTGACGATGATGAGGATCTTCCCAGAGACCCAGAGTGGTGTGTTTTGGGGAAGGGTTGGTTCTCCTAAACTGTGCCGTTTAGGCCAACAGAACCAGCTGGCCGCTGGAGACTCCGGTATCCTCTTGCTGTTCACATGGAAAGTGTCCTGGGGTCAACTCCAGGGGGGTCACCAGCCGTTGCATACAACATGGCTTTCCGTGGCGGCGTCCAGCCACTCTGGGAAACAGGAGCCGCAGTTGTACATGCGGCAAATTGCCTGGGGTAGCCATGGCATTGGGCCCGGCGGCAGAGGTCAGGGCAGGCGATTGGCACGTAGCCAAGAGGACAGCGACTGAACCAGTGGAGCTTGAAACACAACCTGCGAAAAAAGTGATTGAGGGCAATTTGAATCACACAACACAGACCAGCGCAACATGTGGAGCACTATTTTTCACCATCACCGTATTTGTTTTTCTCTAACCCTCTCCTTGTACCTGTCATCTGGCATGATCGGCCATGCGTCCATCCGATCGTCACGGTCTATTTTATTTTGTCCCGCCCCTTCCTCTTCTTGCCGGCGGCTTGGAGCACCGTGTGCTCGAGCGTCCGGGCTCATCCAGTCTTGCGAGTGTATCCGCCCCAGAGCCGCAGCTGCTGGGCGTGGAAGTAAAAGCGCAGGTAGTGCAGCCCATTGAAGGACCAGTCGCAGTGGTCCCGGTCGTAGCCATCTGTC
This sequence comes from Muraenolepis orangiensis, assembly GCA_027704905.1. NCBI lineage: Eukaryota > Metazoa > Chordata > Actinopteri > Gadiformes > Muraenolepididae > Muraenolepis > Muraenolepis orangiensis. The sequence goes on from CM051010.1 coordinate 24,706,625, forward strand.
CGGAAGCCGAACGCGTCGAAGCTGCCGCCATCCAGGCCCTAGGGATCGAACCCCTGCGTTGAAGCGGTGCAGTCCGTAGCGGTTAAAGCCGAAAGCGTTGTTGTCCCTCTTTGTGGACGAAATTGTGGTTAAACCCATCCCTGCCAAAGCCTCCTCTGTCCCACCCTCTGTGGTCATAGCCTCGGCGGTCGTACCCCTGGGCATCAAACCCCTTAGAGCCTCACCTATCCACACTGCCGTGGTTTGCGTTGCGTTTGCCGAACCCTTGGTTCTTATTCCTGACCGAGCTGTTGGCATCCATGAGTTTGTGCATGAGGCGTGCATGAGATGACATCACGTTACAGGGCGCCCCGATGGTGATGAGAACGTAAACGACGCAGAGCTGGCCCCGGGAGGACATGATGGAGTCTGAGGGACATCGAATGGCTTCATCCGGACGCATCTGTGGAAACGGGGATAGTCAGCTGCGTTGCGGCCGCCTTCTTTGTGGCTGCCGTCGACTCCGTCGTCACGCTGGGGTTTCTCCTGCCACTGGGTTCAGACCTGGTCCATGAAGGCCATGTGTGAGAGGTAGAGAGGGGTCGAAGGCGTCCAGAGGGGGACCCAATGTGCCCCCCCACACACATCATGAAGAGCCTATAGAATGTCTGCAGGGTGCCGGATAACAATTTAAAATCGTGAAGGTTCAGAGCCATCTGGAAGTCCACAGCATCTGGAAGCCATACCTGATCAAACACAATGAGAGTAAACCGAGACAGAGGAGTTCAGTGGTCTACATAGGAGAGCCCCAACAGCCATGAGGTGTTGGGGCTATGAGGCAACTATGAGGTGAAGCTGATGCAGACCATATCTCTTATCCCAGCTAGGACCAGTATTCTCACTAGTCGAGCACAGGCCGAGCCATTGCCACACGACCACATTTTATCTCAACTAATCGTGAACTCATCATCATACAGTGCATAGTGTAAAGGTAATATACAGTGTATTGTGAAAATACAACATCCGATCATCATGATTTGGAACCTGGAGTGTTCAGGGCATTAGCCGGACACACGGCTCTACGTGTCTGAACGGGGCTCGGGAATAAGGCTAGCTAATGAAGATATACAAAACGAATTGGAGTTGGACAAACCGAAGAATTGACACGGCGTCTGAGACAACAGACATCTGCCCGAACAGATCGGCCCCCCCATTGACCCCGAATCCACCGTCGACTAAAAATACAGAATGGCCAGTTGTCACGGCGACAAAGACTGCAGCTCGTGCTCCAGAAGACGCAGGAAGTAGCGGTACCAGGGCAGGAAGTCGGTGTGACCACCTGCCTAAGGCGAGAAGTCAGCCCTCAGCTGGACAAAGTATGCCCATATTGCTACAGGCATGTGCATTAAGTGCACATGTATGCACACACACATATTTAAAGGCATGATAACACATTTGTACTATGGCACAAAACATTACACTATTTTGTTTTTGTTAATGTCCAGGTTAAAGCTGCTTCATAAGTAAGAGTCTCATTGAAACAAGTGGCTGTGGCTTATATTAATGAGTAAACCACATGAGTAAAATAATAGTGGCATCCATTAAAAGTCAGATAACACTTCTGCGTCAGCACGTGTGCAAAGCTCTTCACAATCGGGCTGTATGCATAACTCTAAATACAGCTTAACACGTCCTTTCCGAGCAGCATAACTAAACTAAATGTTAATGTTTAAAGTCTGAGCTTGCTACTCAGCGACAAATGGCAAGTTTGTGTTTTGCCATCAATTATTACATCACAGCCTAGCGTGTTTTCAACCTTTTAAAGGTAGCGGACTTAGCATAGCATGTGCAGTAGTCATGTAGCATTTTCATACCTTGTTTAGCATGGAGTCCTCTTACAGCTCGCTGGTAAAGCTTCACTTCTTTTCCCTTCAGGTCTCTGATCTCCTTCCGCCGGGTCAAGTGTGAACAAACGCACCACCACCAACAGCCCACACAGCCTCTGGCCCACACAGCCCACACAGCCTCAGCCTCGCTTGAGCCTCCGGCTGTATTGCCAGTGGTGGTTCTGCTGCTGGCGGGAGAGGCAGCCACAGCCTTCCCCACAGCCCAGCTCTGAACACTTTTCCCCGGGGGAGAAGCTCACCACCGCAGCCCCTCCTGGAAGGTCCTTCACCAGGGCCTGGCAGCGAGGCCGGGAAAGGTACTTGCGGGTGTACAGGAAATGTGAATCTTCATTGCAGTCTCCCTCCACACTCTGACCCGGAAGAACGGTCACTTCTTTGTGTTGGCTCTCATTCCTGAAGGATGTCGGCTGTACCCGACTAACGCTGTTCGCTCACTGCAGACGTTGTTTAGACGTTTTGCCAGGAGTCATTCTGGCCAGCGGAAGGCGTTTGCGAACGCAGCAGGCTCCCAGCATGCACTGGTTACTACAGGTGCTATGGGGGGGGGGGAGTTGTTGTGACTGGTGACTGGAACAAGAAGACTTCACAGAGACCAGAGATGGAATTAAAAGCCCAGCCGTGCGTTTGTGTAGCTCTACCCATGCGTAGCTCTACTGATGAGTGTAGCTCTACCCATGATGCGTATCCCCCCCCTCCTTGTTGGCTACAGTTTACACCAATAAACAAGCAGTATGACTGAAGATAAGAACACGATTAACAACACAGCACTGCTATTGCTCTGCGTCAACATCAGGCCCAAACCAATCCACAGACAAACCAAATGACATACAGTACAGCAGGCGCACACAGAGCTATGTCTTCTAAACACAGAACTAATGCCATTCACACCACTGTCTTACCATTACCAACTACCTACCCACGTTGAGCATCTACTATGAGGAACACACAGGGCAAGCACTTAATAACTACAAGCTATAAGGCCACTAATAAGCGACAACATTGTGAAACCTGCAAGTTTCACTTATGATTGTGGTGACCCACCTTTAGCATTTCAAAGGTTCTGGAGACCTGTCAGGTGATTGAAAAGACGATGAGCATGTGTGTCATTTCAAACACGTCATCAGTCAATTAAAAAAAATGTAAGGAATTTAAATTATTTAATTGTAAACACCTTAACAAACCTTCATGCCTGTTATAAGGGAGGTTAAGCAACATTTCTTGAAGAATAATGCGAGGAAGCCGACACCTCTAGTGATAGACAGCGGTCTGCTCTAGCTCAGTGTGTAGCTCTCTGGGCTGTCGCTGGCACACTAGGCCCTGGGTGTTCGGGGGCAGGAGCAGCAAAACTCAGCGGAAAGGTTAGGGGTCAAGGAGAAACATAAGCCTTCATTTTGGCAAGGGCTAGACATGCAGGGGTCGTGCGAGGGGGTTGCCATTTGAAAACTAGCTACGAAACGTCGGCAAGAAGCACATTTTAGTGACAGCATAGGGAGTCAATTTAATAAAGAGACAGGGAGAGGGAGAGGGAGAGAGAGAGAAAGTGTGTGTTTGTGAAGGATTAGAGGTAGACATTCATTTGGTCGGCGCTCACCCACGATGTTGGCCTCACACGTGACCTGTCCCGAGGAACAGCTACACACCGTGTTGGAGTGTGTCTGCCAGCGATGGCCCTCCTCCACCTGGCTGCCCTCCCACGTGCACCTCCGCCGCATCACACAATCACAGCCCTCCAGGTAGCGCACACGCGCTTGAAGGTCTGCGTTCTGCCCGGAAACAAACCCGACAACGAGTCCCATATGTTTGATTTGATTGTCTTATATTAGTGAGATGTATGGCGTACATATCCACATCAAAGAGATATACACAGTAGGTTTTGGCATCATCGTCACCCTATAGTCTTACAAATCTGACTTTGGATTAACACCTAAAGTCTGATGGCAAGACGAGCTCAAATATCAGTGAATGGAGAGACAGGTGGAACCACAACAAACATGACATGACTGACCATTCATCTCAGATCCAGAAGAGGATAACTGACAACTAAAACAATACCAGCATCTTCTCATTGCTGGTATCCCTCCTTGGCCAACAGCGAACACAAACTCGGCCAGCGTTGATAAACTAAACTTTTCCTGTAGCCGATAGGAAGACAAGCTAAAACAATCTGTCTGGACACCAACGTCCTTAGACCTCCGTAAAAGGTTTAAAACCATGTGCAGAAGACTGGCCACTGTAGGAATACATATGTTGAAATAGTCCTGCAAATAAGTTTATCTTGGTAAGAAACAGAAACAGGAAACACTGCGTAACTCTGTGCCCTCACACTTCAAGCCGCTGTGAAGTCTCCCCCCCAGAGGTTCGACTGTAGCTTTGTCAAGCTTTTAGATCTGAGATTATCATGTCCATAACACATCATATTAAACCGGACAATTTACCATTAACCAAAATTGTGGAGGTATTTCACAGAACCCTATATGCATGGGGTATGTTTTAAAACCCGGAGGTCAGAAGATACCTGGGCTTTGACCATGTCCAGCATGACGACCATTTGCTCTAGCCTCTGCTCCAGCCCGCTCAGCCTCTCCTCCTCCTGGGCGGTGGGAGAAGCCGATCTCACTCCCTGCGGATGCCCCGGAGGCCCCAGTGCCACACCTCTCTGAGGCTGGTCCTTTTGGAGCTCCTGCTGCCCCTTGTCATCCAGAGAGTCCAGCCTGGGGAGATGCGTGTGATGAGGTAGCGGTGGTTCTTCTGGAAAACCACAACAAGAGAAGAGATTGCAGATTTTTTTGGAAGGTCGGACGGCAGCAAAAGAGCAACAACACACACCAACAATATTGAAAGTATTCCAGCCGATAATCTCCAAATGGGGGAAGACAATGGGAAAAAGGCGTTTAAGGGAATTTCTTCGGGAATGTGAAGATAAGATCTAAAAAAAGGCTGCTAGATATATACATAGACCAGCAAGGGTGGTCTTTGCAGATACATAAAATCACAGAACAGACAACGTAACTCAGCAAGTAAACATGAACTGTATGTATGTATGGCTTCATTCAACACCACTCTGCTGTACCCCCAGTAGAGCAGCATGCTACACTGTCAGATGACATCACGCTAGAAAGCAAAGAATCACAGTAGTGCCGGTATGGGTATAGACGGGCACCACCCAAAGACAAAGAGCGGCTCCAAAGACTGTAGCCTCTGGCATGATCCTGATTGGCAAATGGAAATCCCCACGGAAAATGCTTAAAACACACACACACACAAACACACACACACACACACACACACACACACACACACACACACACACACACATACACACACTCAAAATGCCTTTAATGAGCGCATGGAAGTCTATGTAAAAAAAAAATCTATGTACCGACGAATCAGCCCATGTTTATTTGTGTCTTATTCATTATTATTTGTGTGTATTTTCTTTTTTTGCCTCAATGACTGGGGTTCACAGATCCACCCTTATCTCATATTTCATATCTCTGAGGCCTTTGAGGTCCCAACACACAGTGCGGGAATACAGACAATGGAATCCCTCCTTCCAGAAATCACAAGGTTTGATTTGGGTTTGGAAAAACCGGTTAAGAACAGTCCAAAAATACTGGTAAAAACAAATATTGCACCTGTGATATTAGGACAATGCCAGGGACGCCTTCCATATGCTCTCATGGAGATCTCAGCTGTCTTCAAATATCCCTGCATGATGCACAGAGAGTTGGGTGAATTGTAGACTGGGACATAGGGTTAAACTAAACATTTTCTTTAAATTGTAGAAGTGAATAAGAATGACGAAGCGATAGATGTCCCAAATACAAGTGTATCCGTTTATATATCTAAAAATATATAAGGATTTTAGTGGCATGTGAAGCGGAGAAACAGAAACGCACGCTGAATTTGCTGTCGTTGTCGCCCGCTGTGCTGGCCAGAGTCACCGCCAGGTCTTCAGGCAACTCGAAACTCAAGTCCATCCTCTCCTCCTCTCGTTTTCGCTGGACCACCACAGCCTCTTCGCAGTCTACAAACAGACTCACCTTCTCCGGCTCCAGGCCCAGGGCCAAGCGCACCCAACGTGCCCCAGAGAAGGGGTTCCCTCCAGGGAAGAACAAGACCTGCAGCCCCCCGCCCCCCCTGGTTCCCACAGCCCGGTAGTCCAAGCGCAGGCTGTCGTTCCGGGTGGATGAGACCACCCGGAGGAGAGGGGAGGACGGGGAGGAGAAGGAGAGCAGAGTGGCCTCGGTGTCCAGGGCCTGACGTCCCACCAGGTGGACCCCGACAGAGCCCTGCCTGGTCGAGACCAGGAGGTGGGAGTACTCAGGGGGAAGGGTGAGGTGGGGCGCTTTTGTCCGGAGCTTGTAGGCCGTGGTGGTCCCAGATGGATCTTCGCTGTGGATCTTGGATATGCCTTTTATGGGCTGGGACATGTTTAACGCAGCCAGAAGATCAACCACTAACAGGAACACACACACACACACACACACACACACACACACACACACACACACACACATACACACACACAGTCAGAATTGACAGAGAATGTAATGAAACCACACACACACACAAACACACCGTCATGCACGCATACACACACTAACTAACACAGGCTCAGGCAGGCACACACGCACACACATATAGAGATTTAGGACCATGTATAACACATAGAGACTTACACAGACTAAACAGACTTATACGTGAAGTGTCCTGTTTTATGTGACATCTTGTTTATGTATGGTAACTAGTGAGTGTGCCTACACATTCATTACCAGTCCACACACACATGAGTGCATCAGTGATCCAAGGACACAACTCACAGACCACCACGACCCTATATATTATGACTATATATTTTGCCTTTTTTCATTTAACAACTTTTCATTCAACAAATGTGTAGCATATATACAGGACTATATATTGTTTCCAACATATTGTAGCATGCCGTTTTAACACCATGCAGATTTTCACGTTTACAGGTTCATATGTGATACATGTAATCCCAGATTGCGCGGTAAGAATGACGCATTGGACCTACCATGCTCGGGGCTCTGGCCTTGCAAACACAGCGGCACAGTCCAAAGAATGAACATGTGTATCTCCAACAGAAGAGTCTTCAGTTTGCCAGTCTCCATTCTTTGCACCTAATAACTGGACAGAATCCCCGTGGATTACAGAAGTAAATCAGCAATACTCCGGGACATCATTGGCGGTTTCTGCAGGGCTTTTTGTAGGGCCTAATATGCCTAGTCTACGAACCAACGGACCTAGAAATATAATGTTTCCAATCTCTTCCAAGTAGTCGCACGTACGGCTGACTTTTTCTAGTCTCTGACATGTAGGCTGGGAAACCCGTAACATCTGGAGGCGTGCAGGGCAGGGTCACTTCTCCTCAAACATACACACACACATTCCCCCAAGGGCAGGCTCACTTTCACTTGCGCGCACACACACACGCACACGCACACACACGCACACGCACACACACTGCATACACGTTTCAATGGTTCACACATTTGATATCACCTGTGTCTACGACAACGTGTCTAGGCTGACATGATGGGGTTCGTATGTGAGAGGACGACTGGAGGTCCATCTGAAGCTCCTCTGGACATCGCTACTGCATATACTCACTTCGGATACACTATGACATTACTGCATGTATTAATATGTAACTAAATGGTTCCCAACTGTCATTATGTTTTTGATCTGTTTTCCCGATGGCCAATATGAAATATGAGATTTCAAAAATAGTTATGTAGGCTGTAAGCTAATTTGGTAGTGAGACATGTACAGGTATCTTGAGATTTACAGAGAGTTACACACAGTGTATAAATCATGACTCTGGAGATACACACACACACACACACACACACACACACACACACACACACACACACACACACACACACACACACACACACACACACACACACACACACACACACACACACATAAACTGACTTGCATGGAGCAGGGTGGGCGTGGGGAGCCTCTCCGTTTGTCGTTCCGAAATCACGTATTGAAGATAACTATGATGCAGATGCACAAACAACGCTGCGCCAAAGTCCTCAGGTGCAAAAAGGTTGTTCAGAGTCGGGCCGGGGACGGGTTCTGCCAGAAGATCTGCCAGAATTGATTTAATGTCCGAACCCCTAGCTGCCAGGTCCCAAGTCCCAAGGCGAGCCTTTTCCTTCTCTAGATTTTCTTCTTTTTCGAAGAAAAAAAGTTGAGAGAGACCAGTGGTGTTGATTTCTGAAGACTCTCTCTTGGTAATGAACTAAAACCCGGCCTGGCTGCTGGAAGGGAGCCACGGTCAAACAGTCGTGATAGGCCTGTGTCTTGTGTGTGTGTGTGTGTGTGTGTGTGTGTGTGTGTGTGTGTGTGTGTGTGTGTGTGTGTGTGTGTGTGTGTGTGTGTGTGTGTGTGTGTGTGTGTGTGTGTGTGTGTGTGTGTGTGTGTGTGTGTGTGTGTGTGTGTGTGTGTGTGTGTGTGTGTGTGTGTGTGTGTGTGTGTGTGTGTGTGTTCCAAACGAACTCGGTCCCCGTCTGTAGGCCTACCACTATCTCATGCCTCACATCTCTTATTTGCTCTCCGCAGGCATTCAGAAAAGTGATTTATCTTTTCTTCTTTTATTTTTTTAAGTGCTGAAATGCTCACACACAGGTTAACGATCATGTTATGCTACAGGCCTATTTATATGATATATATATATGATTATATTATATATATGATTATATGGAAGACCAAGTTGTCCTCAGTAACCAAAAGAACCCTTGTTGTCCCAAAGCCCTCATGAAACATTGCTCTCATGCACACAGAGATGTCTGGTTCTGTCTCCGGTTGATAATATCTGTTTGTAGACAGCCAGACATAACTATAGTATAATGTCTGCATACCGTGCCATCTTTGAAGTATTTTGGATGTGTGTTTGATTCCCACAATCTGTATACACGACTCATATATCACCTATATAAGCACCTTCAGATCTTGATTATCTGCAATGGTGGAAAAGGAAGCATACTCAAATGATATACTATGCCCGAACATACCTCAATGTAACATGTTTCTAAACGTTAACATATTAATACATTGCTATTAACAATGAATAGCAAAAAAGTACCTAAACAAGTGAATAGGTGCTTTGTTATGATATAGTTCCAGTGGATTATTCTGTCGGAGTCATAGGATGTATAAACATTTCCCCCTAGAGGATAAAACCTAGAACTGCAGCCAATCATAACACAGCAGAATGGGTCTATCCCGTCCTATGGTATATGCTGAGAAGAAAGGTGCTAAATGAATATTCGACAGTATATAAGGTGTAAAATATGCGTATCGAAATTAGACTTAAGTGACGGGAAAACTCCCATGAATCTGAAGGAAGAAACCTTCAGAAGGAACACAACAGAAGAGGGATCCCTCCTTCCAGGGATAGCCACAATGGGTAGACATAATCAGAATCAGAATTAAAATCAGAAATCAATGTAAACATGGAACTAGGTATTGCGGTGATGGAACCAAACAAACAATTTAAGTGAATAAGTAGTAACAAAATCGTGGATTCATGATGCTCTGTTACAAATCAAGCACTCATCGGACAGACACATCTCTTAATGACTTGTGACTCCTGATGTCGGATTCTGAAGACGAGATCTGATTGGCTTACACTGGACCTAGATCAGGTTATGTCCCGCCCACACACCTTAAGCTTCTGAGCTCACATTCATCCTAGGATACTCACCATAAGCTGAGGTCTGCTCTGTAGGCACGGTCGTTGTTATGTATCTCTGAGTTTGTGGATCGCATTGACACTTTTCAAGTATTGTGTGTGTATGTGTGTGTGTGTGTACTGTGTATGTGTCTCTGTGTGTAGCTGAAACAAAAAGAGGGCACACTGGTATCTGATTGGATCAATGGCGTGGATCTGACTCCAGCAGGTCAGTCTGTCTGTATCTATGGTAACAGGAATCCATGGCCTGAAATGATGCTGATCGGACCCACACAAACACACACGCACGCACACACACACACACACACACACACACACACACACACACGTGCACACACATACACACGCGGACACACACACACACACACACACAGACACATACACATATACTTATACTCTGACAATTTTACGTGTTGATTCAAAATCAGGGTCACAGTATCTGTGCATCTTAGTGTCTTCATCCAAATAATACGACTGTGAGCGTGTGAGTTGGAGGACCATAAGCATAACTTATCATGCATTGTATCTTATACTATAATCATAGGACGCTGTACAAGACTATACTATAATCTTACTTAGTACAGCGGATTTACATCTGCATGCTGACATTTGAAATTTGATCAGCTGTGTCTCTGTCCCCCTGTCTTGTCTTCATATGTAACATCAGATGAGAGGTAGAGGGGGTTCACAGCCGGAGGTTCCATGTCTGAGGAGGAACAGGACCTTAAAGCGTGTGGGATCCACTGGTGTAGCAGTAAGAACCATGGACCCACGGAGTCCACAGAGGCTGCTTCTCTTGCTGTTGTTCTTGCACCCCGCCACAGGTGAGCGGACTGTACTGTATTTACCACAACGTAAAATGTGCTCTGTGTGTGTGTTTTTGTGTGTGTGTGTGTGTGTGTGTGTGTGTGTGTGTGTGTGTGTGTGTGTCTGTGTGTGTGTGTCTGTCTGTCCATTGTTAATTGTGTCTGGCTTACTACTGTCTGTATTTTTGAGTCGAGCAAGGAGGTCTCTATGTTTATATGAATAACCTGAGGAAGGCGCCTCAGCTACAGGACCTCATTTAAATCACAGCACACCGATTGGAGATTGAAGATGTTTTATCGTAAATAAGACTCTATTTATAGTAACTAGTGAATGTTTTTGTTATTTATGTTACGTTGTAACTTTGTGTACTGCTGCCGCACACTCCTTGGCAAGGTCTCCTGTGAAAAAGAGATTTTTAATCTCAAGGGACTATAATACAAAATGTGTGTTTTTACCTGTGTGTGTGTGTGTGTGTGTGTGTGTGTGTGTGTGTGTGTGTCCATTTGTCTGCACTACGTGTGTGTGTGTGTGTGTGTGTGTGTGTGTGTGTGTGTGTGTGTGTGTGTGTGTGTGTGTGTGTGTGTGTGTGTGTGTGTGTGTGTGTGTGTGTATCTGTCCGTTTGTCCGTCGCCATCCGTCTGTCCCCCACAGCGACGTCTGGTTGGGGCGGGTGTCTGGAGGCTCAGGATGTCTCTGCCGCGGTCCGAGAGAACAGCCCGGCGGGAGAGCTCATCGCCCAGTTTAGCCCAGACGTCACCCGGCAGGGGACTCGCTGGAGCTTGGCTGGGAGGGACGCCCACTGGTTCTTCCTGGAGGAAAGTGCCCTCCGGCTAAACACAGCACCTGGGAAGACCCTGGACAGAGAGGTGAATAAAGGGGGCACTGGGCATTGCTCAAAGCATGGGTTGCAGCAGTGGCTACTTGGGCCGTACTCCGGCTCTTCCAAACATAGCTATGTTATGTTGTGTTGTGTGATTGACTGTTGTAACCTGCACATCTCTTTGTTACTACGTGCCAAATACTCAAATTGACCCATCTTGGCCAATCCCATCAAGTCCCATCCCTTTACACGATCACTGATTGAATACTGACCACCACTTCAGTTTGAAATGAATGTCTGGCAATTCAAGTTCTGTACACACTTGCTTGTTTATGTTGTTTATGTCTCAGTGGGTCAATCTCTACTGGGCTTTTACAAAGGTTTGAGAAAGGCTGGTCAGGAATCATTCATCAGGAATACTAATAGTCTGTGGCGGTAGCGGTAGCATTATGTCTATAAGCTTAGAATAAATGGTATAAGGACTGCCTTTAATATAGCGCTTTTACTCAAAGCACTTTACAAGTCATGCCTCACATTCACCCATTCATATACACATTCAACCACCGACAGCAAAGTCAGCCATGCAAGGAAACAGCCAGCACAATGGGAGCAGTAAGGGTTAGGGTGTCTTGCTCAAGGACACCTCGACAGTTTTTGCTAGGAGAAGCCAAGGGATCGAACCAGCGACCTTTCGGTTGTGAGGCGACCGCTACCTCTTGAGCTACTGCTGCCCCCAGATTAGGTTAATTTTGTTGAACACTTGATGAATTGAGTTGAACACAACTTCCTACTTCCTAATATTCCTACTTATATATATCTATATATATATATATAGATATATATACTATGTATATATATATAGTATAATAATAGTGTGTATGTCTCAGGTGCAGGGTCCTTTCCTGATGGCTGAGCTGGCCTGCTACGAAGACGATATACTCCAGGTTCAAAACCATCCACTCCACTCAACACTTATATGTAGTCATTAAGCCTTTAATCCCTGTTCACCTTGTGTGTGTGTGTGTGTGTGTGTGTGTGTGTGTGTGTGTGTGTGTGTGTGTGTGTGTGTGTGTTTCTAGACCGTGTACAGGATCATGGTGGAGATTCTAAATGAGAACGAGCATGTGCCTGTGTTTCCAGAGAATACAATCCAGTCTGTCGTCATCAGCGAGGTGGACCTATGTACAGTACATCCACACCTCTGCATAGGTCTACTTGGAACTAGATCTGCCTGTCTAATAGTCCTGTTGTTTCTGTCCAGCTGACGCCAGCAGATACTGTGGTATTCACTGTCCGTGCCGTGGATGGAGATGGCGATAGACTGATATACTCCATTGACGAGGAGTCAGTGAGTTCAATATTCATCACTTATTTGTGTGCAACATTTGGATCTTCCCCACGGGGACAATAAAGTATATTGTGTAGTGTATTATTGGTCAAGACAGAATTGAGATGGGAGTCATTTAAAGAACGTAACCTTTTCTTGCTTCTTTTGCTTGTGTGTGTGTGTGTGTGTGTGTATGTGTGTGCGTGTGCGTGTGCGTGTGCGTGTGCGTGTGTGTGTGTGTGTTCTGCAGCCCGATGCAGAATACCTAAAGTTGAATCTCCCGAACAGCGGCAATATCATGCTGGCCAAACCTCTGGATTATGAAACCAAATCCTTGCTGACTGTCACTGTCCACGCGTCGGTGGGCTGCCAGCACAACACATCTAACTATCCACCAATTATACCTATCCATATGTACTACCTATCCATCTATACCACCTATCCATACAGGCCATGCACATCCGTCTAACTATACATTGTGGAAGTAGCTCCTGCCACACAGGGCTCCTCGACACTCAGGACACAGGTAGTTTGCCAAGATGTTAAAGCTAGACAGAGCAGGTGTTACATGTTGCCATGTCAGAGTGTGTGTGTGTGTGTGTGTGTGGTTGACAGCTGGTTTAACCTGTGGGCCTTGATTGCTCTCATGCTCCACAGGTGTGCAGCCTCACCCAGCCGCCCCAGAGTCTAATCCGTCTGACTGGGGCTGAGGTGAAGTTGCTTAAACCAGCCACACACACACACACACACACACACACACACACACACACACACACACACACACACAAACACATTGCATACTGTACAGCTTTCCAGTCCTCTATCCATGTATCCATCCATCTATCTATCTATCCACCCAGTCAGGATCAGGACTGTGATTATGAACCTATGAACCTCTTCTGCTGCACTCCCGCTGGTCCCAGGAGGTGAGCACGGCGGAGCACTTCCACACCAGCACTACGGTCAGCATCACCGTGGCGGACGGTGACGACCAGTATCCCCAGTTCCTGCCCTGCACGCTTCTCTTCCGGGACCCCTTCGACCGGATCTGCGTCAGCCCGGTGTACACCGTCAACGTGACGGAGGGCCAGAAGGTCAGAGAGGACAGTAATATGTGGAACTAGAGGGCACTCAGTACAGCTCATATACCTCGGCCACACTAAAAAGTCCCCGTTTTGTCCAATTCCGTACATAACTTTTGGACTTATCTTGCTAACAGACAAACAGACAAACAGGGGCGAAAAACATAACCTCCGCCTCATCTTATATTTTTTT
>CM051010.1:24725474-24735474 GCA_027704905.1 Muraenolepis orangiensis
GTGAAGTGATGTCACTGTCATAACGCAGGAACCGAGAGCTGCCCGGGGTAGGACAACAAATTATTATTATTATTAAGGAGGGGAGAAACACAGCTGGTCCGGCTCTACTGTAGGTACAGCTAAAAGTGACAGCTTTCATGGCACGCTATTAGTAGATTATATTAGTCCAACAAGGCTAAACGATAATTTAGGTCATAGCTGTGATATTTTTTTAATCAGTGTTGTGTACTAGCTTATTAAAAATCGAATCCACATATAAACTGCACAAATGTACACTCACTCAACATACAAATATTGTCTCTGTCCGAAATCATTCCATCATTCCCCACATAGAAAATTAAATGTATAGAGACTGTATAATGTATATGCCGATGAGCTGATTGTGAGCTCATCGGCACAATTCTCACTATACATTCGGACAGCACTATATAATACACACAATATAACAAACTTAATTTATTGTGCACTATATAGTGAGTAGGGAGTGATTTTGAAACCAGCCTAAGTATTTTCAACTGCACCCATGATGAGCTGTCATTTTCCTAAATAGCTCTAAATTAAATATCTTTAAAAATCCCCCAAAAAAATCGTCATTGGGTTTCACATAGTACTCTGTAAAATAAAGTATTTGATTTGATTGATTTGAAAGTGAATCAATGTTCTTCACCGATTTTTTTGCAAGAGTGAGTTCGAGAGATCTTCAAGAGGCCTCCTTGTAAAACCACGTGGTCCAGGGAATAGCCCAGAGAGACTACGATGCATGCCAGGACTTAACGATAATGAGCCATCGCTCAGCTAGTCTGACGAGGGATAATCCATTAAAACAACTGCCTCACCCTGCTGAACATTAACCCTCAGTCAGCCAGTCAGTCAGTCACTCTCTCTCATGCGCTCTCAAGACCCATGTCTTTATTGTGGCTCATCACACTCACACCTGATAGTTTAATATGAACCTGTAAAACATTCCTCTCTGATCATCTGAGGTTACTGGATAACCAAGAGCAAGAAACCATGGTTACAGTTACAATGATCAACTAAAGCTTGTCAATAAAATGCATACAGCAGCATACATATTGTGCATATAACAGCATACATATGCAAATAGAATATGATTTTACCATTATATGATGTATATGACAATATGATAGCCGTTTAAGGTTTAAGAGTGGGGAGAAAGAATGAGGTGAAAACAGTAGCTCTACTCAGTTATACAAGACGACAATGGCGCCACCTTGCGGTTGCAGCTAGGACCACTGCAGGATACCGTCATCTTGTGGCATCTTGCAGGAGTGTTAAGAAACAAAACTGTACTTTCACTACCGCTTAACTATCCACAGTTACACTCCATCCTCTCTCCGTGTCAGGCTCTTCTTGGGCAGCAGGTGGTTTTGAGACGTCCTGACACCACTGTAGGTATTACGATATATTATGAGGTATTGCAAGACACAATGTATTCACTTTGAATCAAAACTAGATTGAAAGTAAAAGGCGATATATACATATATTATATATATATATATAATATACATATATACATATATTATATATATACACACACACTGTTGTGTGTGTGCACTGCATTGTGCACATATAGGTTTGTTAAAATAGTCACATATATACAGTTACAAATACGAGTCGTAATACATTTTACTATTTTGTTTTATTGAGAGGATTTCTCAACCACAACATTTGAACGTGATTGTTCGAGTGCTCACATACCGAAGACTCACAGGAACGGCATTAGTGAAAAGCTTGTCCCTGTATGTAATAATGTCAAAATCAAAAGAGAAAAACGTATATATTTTAACATATTGTTAATTACCAGTGGTCATAAATGTCGGTAATACAGGGGGTAGTAGAGCCAGGTCAAACCACCAGGTTCTGGCACTTAAAATAATAGAAAAAACAACACACACACACACACACACACACACACACACACACACGGAAATGACATACTGGGGGAGAAACAATGTGGCAGCATTGGAGCAGTCTGTTCCTCAGTTCCTGCCTGGACTCCTTCTATTCAGCATATCGCGTGACAATGCACGTAGTTCGATGAAAACGGTACACAAACCAGCTGGTGACGAGAATGAGCACATCCCACTGTATTGCACTGTAACGGTCAACAGTCTTCATCGGCAACGGTACCCACCTTCCAGGCACCCGACATTCTTATGTTCGGACACAGTGAGTTCAAAAGGTACAATATCAAAACCACACGTACGGGAGACCACGGCGACAGGCATGCGCTTAGTATGGGCCGGTTTGGGTAAAGTATATGAAAAATGTCAAACAAAACTAAACAAACAAATTACTAAAGCAATCCTACTACTCCTCCATGGTCCAGTGCATTGCAGAAATCTCTGTTAAACGCAAGCCACAAGACACTGTGCTTACATGGCTGCAATAAAATTAAAATAAAACATGCCTGTGCATTATAACGACCTAAGAGGCGCTGACCGGGTGACTTTAGGACCCTGCAACAAGGGTACACACACACACACACACACACACACACACACACACACACACACACACACACACACACACACACACACACACCACACACACACACACACACACACACACACACACACACACACACACACACACACACACACACACACACACACACACACACACCCACCTCCATTTAACAAGGGTGTTGTTGTTGTTGGTTGTTGTTGTTGTTACCTGCATGATGAGCACACAAGAGACACATAAAAAAAATAATAACTTATTGACTGTCCGTAGCTACGCTGGCTGTAGCTAGCTAGGCCTGCCCTCTCTCCATCTTAGTCGATACAAGACACCGCAGGGCAGCGATGAAGACAAACATCGTCACAGTCTTTGTAGACCAGCCGGGCCGGCGACCCTAGAACTCGTCGTGTCTCGCCAGGGCCTCCCCAAAGTCCGTCGCCTGGCTGCCCACAAACAGATCGTACTTGTCCACAATCTCTTCCTTGGTCAGAAGGCCGTCCTGACAGACAAATAGACAGACAGACATAGGAGAGTGAAGCAACTATTGGCACATTCCATGTGAAGTGGGAAGTCAGATGACTGACACACCGCGCTCTGTTGTGCAACTGTGTGAGCCAATCACAAAGTCCCCACAAAGAGGTGACAAGTTATTTGGTGAAACGCATGCCAGAGGGAAATATAAACCAAAAAGGTATGGCGGATCGGTGCAGCTCAGCATGTTGGGTTGTGAGACAGCGAAGTTAAATCGAAGGATTGGCAAAAAATCTGACCGACCTGCCGTGTTTTCATAATGCATGAGTGCGGAAAATGACAACAGAGGACTTTAAACCGCACTAAAACAATATAATATCCATGTTACAGTTCCCTCAAATCGGAATTCTATAACAAGATGGTAGGAAACAATTGCTAATCATTTCAATCTATGGGAATGAATTAACAATCAGGAGACATTGCGCTGTTTGTTGTTGTTGTTGTGAGATGATATCAACATTTAACACTCTCCAGACATTCGTGTCACATTGTACCTTGTCTGTGTCGGACTCGTAGACCAGATGCTTGGCTTCGGCGTCGGCGTGGTCGTAGTCGCTGGGTAGGATCCAGTCCCGGGTCTCGTCCTTGTCCATCTTCCCGTCGTTGTTCTTGTCCCTGAACTCCGTGAACTGGTCCCGCTCAGTCTTCACCCACTCCGGCTCCGAGGGGTCACCCTCCTGGTTGTACATGTCCCCTGCAGGGTTCCCCGTGGGAAGCAACACACTTGTCGTGAGCAACTACGTTAAAAACACCATCAGGGTACCATATTATGTATATACAACATATACATGTACATACACATATTATGTTGTCCAATTCCAATGCTGTGGATCACTACGGGTTACGGTTCCAAGGGGGTCCTATTAACCTATGATGCAAATCAGGCTCCCATTGCACAGGCCCAGAGACACTAGGACTAACTAGACACTAGGACTAACTAGACACTAGGACTAACTAGACACTATGACTAACTGAATGAGAATGTGTACTGACCTATGTACTCATCCAGGTCAATGAAGCCATCTCCGTTCTTATCGATGTCCTCCATAGTTTCCTACAAGAGGGGAGGGGGAGGGGGGGGGGGGCATGGCGTGGTTAGGAGGTATTAAAAGATATTCTGTCTTCAGGGATATCTTTTAGCAACTCACCAGCACGACGATGTCTTTCATGTGGTCGTACTCCTCGGGATGGAGGAAGGCGGTGAACTCCTCCTTGTTGGCTTTGGTGTCGGCGTCCAGGTCGGCCATCTTGAACCTCCTCTCGTCCCGGGACATCATCTGTCTGTAGCTGAAGCCGTCTTCGGGGTCGGGGTCGTCTGCACGCGAGATCAAAAGGGGAGGCCTTGTCAGCTCACCTGTGTCTGTGTGTGTGTGTGTGTGTGTGCACACGTGTGTGTGTGCGTACGTGTGTGTGTGTGTGTGTGTGTACGTGTGTGTGTGCGTACGTGTGTGTGTGTACGTGTGCATTCACAGTGACGTAGGTTGCGCCTTTACAAAGACTCTGGGATTATATGGTCGTTCGCAAACCTGAAGGAACAACGCACAGCCTTTTTCAAGACCCCTCTAATGTTCACTACTACTATCATTACTATCATTGCACTATAACAACGGAGCAGCGCATTAACAGACACAAGATGACGGACCAAAAGAAACGAGCGGTCCTACTATTAATCATTTGATTTCTTTGACAAATCCGGAATAGCCGAACACCTACAATTCAAATGTATAGTCATTATAAATATTACACTTTTTAGTAGGACAACATGAGCAGCAACAACAACAACAAAAGTCGGACACAGCTGCTCCGTACCGAGGATGTATCCGTATGTGGCGTTCTTGTACTCCTCCCAGGACACCAGGCCGTCGCCGTTCAGGTCGTGGCCAGTCCACTGGCGGTCAACGTCGTCGTAGATCCAGCGCTTCTGAGCGTGTTTAATCCACCGCTTCATCTCGTCCACGCTCACGTAGCCATCTTTGTCCTCGTCGATGCGCTCCACCAGCATCCTGCGAAGTCAACAACGTTTAAAAAAAACTAACAAAACAGTTAGCCCCTATAAAGTTGTGCATGTTTCAGGCCTTCACCCCTCTCCTTCTACGCTTTATATAGTGTATAGAGAACAAAACACCTTAGCCACTACATCGTCCTAAACTTGGTGGCAAATAGAGATTGACAAAACGATTTTTTTTTTCTAACATGTACACATGAACACATGAACGGTCACCCGCAGGCGACGTATATGCATGTCATCAAATGCTGACAGGAGGTGAGAGGCGCGTTACCCGAGTCTCTCCTTGCTCTCTTCTGGGGTGAGCTGGTCAAAGGTCTTGGCCTCCTCTTGCCCCAGAAAGGCTTCGTGGTCATAGTCAAAGTTCTCTGCGTCGTCGTGGTCCCGGTTGCTGAGGACCTCGTCGTGATGGACTCGGTCTTTCTTCTCCATGGGCTTGCTGATGGCGGACACCACACAGAGGGCAAAGCACATGGCAAGGGGTCGCAACTCCATCTTCTGTACGCACAGGAACAAGTCATTTGTTATAGGGCAGTCATTGCGTTTGATGATGAATGCGTTGTACTTGAAATCTATGAGATGCCTACATATGTGGAATACATATTGCAAGTGTGTACACACACCCGGAGGAGCCAGTGACAGCTGTGTGTGTGTGTGTGTGTGTGTGATGCATCCCTTGTTGCAGGGTGATAAAGTCACTCGGTCTATGTCTGTGTATTACTCATTTTAATGTCCTGTTGCATGGTTTTGTTCATTACACACTCCTGAGTCATCATTATCATGTGCAATTAAAACATTATCAGGTATTTCCATGCACATGTGTGTACTAGGATGTTCGTCTTTTGCTAATGAGATAATGCATGCAAACGTTTCTTTGCGTGAAATATGTTAATCGTTTGTATGCCATTTAACCTTATTTTAGGGCCAGCAATAACGGGACCAACTTATTGGGTGCTATTGATTCACCGTTAACGGGTTGTTCTTCTCCTAAAATATACTCTATCTATCCACCAGAATACATAAGTAGAGGAGACACCGAGACAGACAATCGACTAATTTGAGATACAAAACTGAAAAAGCTACACATTGGGAAGTTTACTCACCGGTCTATTCGTGCAGACTTTCACTTCGCTTTTGACCCTCCCCGGATACACACCCCTGTTTCCGGTGGTGAAATCAGCCAACCGACCAATAGGACGTCTCGGTCGAGCGTGCGATGTCGCTCGCTGATTGGTCCACTTGTGGTCAACAGCGGTAATTCTATTGGTCGAGATCCGCCACGTCCACAATGTCAACAAAATACAATGTATGTCGTACTACTACTACTACTACTGGTGTAATAAACAGGAATACCATGGTGGTAGAAAACATTTATTTAAAAAAAAATTGTCAAGTCAATGTAAGTTGTCCAAAAGGCTTCATAAACATACAAATACAATATAAACATCCCTTATTAAGGGATTGAAAATGCAAAGCACACATTTCCCTCTGCGATCAGAGCAAACATGAACAGTCAAATAACTTACAAATATTACCCAATGGAAATTCACTTTTCAAAACCTTTAAAAAAATCAAAGAAAAATAAATGAAAAGCATTACTACACTCATATTAATGAGCAATTAATGAGCATGGACAGCATGACCGTGGTCATTCCACCATGGGGTTGTCTGCACTGTTCCCCTGTTGGTCATCTGCACTGTTCCCATGTTGATTTTCAGCACTGTTTCCCTGTTGGTCATCTGCACTGTTCCCATGTTGCTTTTCTGCACCGTTTCCCTGTTGGTCATCTGCACTGTTCCCATGTGGCTCTTCTGCACTGTTCCCTGTGGGTCATCTGCACTGTTCCCCTGTGGGTCATCTGCACTGTTCCCCTGTGGGTCATCTGCACTGTTCCCCTGTGGGTCATCTGCACTGTTCCCCTGTGGGTCATCTGCACTGTTCCCCTGTGGGTCATCTGCACTGTTCCCCTGTGGGTCATCTGAACTGTTTCCCTGTTGCTTTTCTGCACTGTTCCCCGGTTGCTTTTCTGCACTGTTCCCCTGTTGGTCCTCTGCACTGTTCCCCTGTTGATTTTCTGCACTGTTCCCCTGTGGGTCATCTGCACTGTTCCCCTGTTGCTCCACCCTCAAGGAATCCTGGTCCATGACGCCGTCAATCACTTCCTTCTGTCCAAGTCCTGCAGAGCCAACACAGAGAAATACTGTAAATGAACAGTATAATTTTCAAACAGAATGTTTTTTTTTAAGCGGCTGGATTTTTGTAATTGTAATTGTTATCAATGACAACCAAGTGCTTTGCTCACCCCAATTTAGACCCAATCTACAGAAGAAAGAAAGTGCCCCCGTGTTCTGTGGTTCCACCATGGTGCAGTGTGCCTCGCATTTTACAGCTTGCAAAGGTTATCAGTGTGGTATAACCTCTCATCAAATAGAAATGCACTCACAAACATGTACCATGCAGCTGCTTGTACTAGTAGTGTAATATGACTTGATGATGTAGCTATTGTATTACATTGTATTACACTCTAATCATACAAATGCACTTTGGACTTCTGGTGACGAGTTGTTCTCTCACCTTCCTTTGTTGAAACACCCTATCGTAAGTGGCTTTGGATAAAAGCGTCTGCTAAATGACTGTAATGTAATGTCATGTAATGAATAAGATCAGTCCATGTAGCTACGGGTGAACCCCGCGCCTCACCCGCGCTGCTCTCCTCGTCCTTCTTCTCTGTGAGGAAGATGCGTTGCATTTTCAGTCTTTTTACAGTATGACAATTATACTTGAGGTCTGTGGTGGTCTCCTTGGTGTCTCCTGGAGACATGTAGACATTCATTAGAACAACCAAACCACATCATTAGAACAACCAAATAATAAAAGAAACAAATTGCCTAAAATGAATGAAACATACCATCTGCTGATTTCTCCTCAAATAGCACACATGTACCTAATGCATCTGTGAGAACATTGAAAAAGTAGTACAAGGAAACAAAACAAATGTATTTCATTACTACTCCATAATGCGAAATATATGAATAATAAAATAGTATATTGAGACATTTGAGAAAAGGTTAAATAGTGGCCTATGACACTATTTAACATGTTGAAAAAAAAATGAACATAATATTTTAACCTAATGTTTACTTTTACCTTCATACTCTCCAACAAATAAATATTGTCCAACTTGCATCATAGGCGTGTCACTGTCAATGTCCTGCAACGCCAAGGGAACCATTGGACCACACAACAAAATGTAGTGCAGTTTTGTTGTAAGTTTGTGAAGAAGATTCAAGACTCGAGATTCTTTATTTTTATACATGTTAAACAAGTACAATGGAATGCTTACTCCCCATTCACTCCTGCATTTAGTATTCTAAACAACAATAATATTAACAAAAAATAACGTTATTTATAGTTAGTATTTATGCAATTACAGTGTAATGTAATGTAATGTAATGTAATGCAAAATAATGCAATGAAAATCCTTGACTGGTTATTATTGTGCAGCCATTAGGTCAACAATGCAAACAAACAAAGCAAGGTTGTGCAACATAAAAAAAAACCGTACCAGTATTTTGCATGTGCCACGACAATTGGATAGGTAATCATTGTTGATGACACCAGACAGCTCCACCACCACCAGCTGCTCCTGCAAAACAATGAGGGAAATAATCAGCCAGTCAGCCCACTGAAGTTAAAGCAACAAGAGAACTAGTGCAGTATGCTTCTTCTGCAATAATAATACATGTGCAATACCTCTTCCTCCCATTCGTCTTCCATTTGTAAACCTGATTAAGAAAGAATGAGGGCGGGTTATAGTTAAACGCGCACTGTATGCTACACAGGCAAACAGTAAAGTAAAATGTGCTATTTGTTCAAAATGCACTCACAATGCAGGGAAGACTTCCGCGAATCTACGGTGTCCGGTAAGGATCAGGTTCCATTCAGTTACACGGATTGGCCTCCAGGTGGCGTGGTTGTTCATATATGCCGTGTGTGTTGCGCTCCACATTGAATTAAATCAACAGAACCAGTCAAACATGTACCCCATCGCCCCTCTTCTGTTCATCTATGGTGTGTGATGTATATGTAACACCGAAGATGGATGGGTCGTATGCAAGGTTGTTGTACTGAATATTCTCACATCTTACATAAACAGGCCTCGTCCTTTGACATAGCATGGTCATTATTATATATAGTAATGCAATACAATATCCTTGACTCATCTGAAAATAAAATAGCACAACATAGAAGCCTTTTTGTTTTTACTGTTTTCTTTCCAGAATCATTTTTGGCATTTGACAAACATGTGATGTAAACAGGGTAGCCCTAAATATCAAACTAACCAATAAGGGGTGTCACACACAGACAAGACCAGACAAAACCAAACCAACCAAACCAGATAATAACCGCCTAGCTGCACACAAACCAAACCAAAGCAACCCAAACCAAATAATAACCAATACGGGGCCTGTTTGAACACAGACCAAACCAAACCAAACCAAACCAGATCAGACCAGACCAAATACAACACATTAATGATCACACACAGACCAAAGCAAAGCAACCAAAACCAAATAATAACCAGCAAGGAGCACACGGTCAAACCACACCTCTCCCAAACGGCTTACGAAATTGAATATATATGAAAATATAATCATAAAAACGAACAAATAAGTTAAACTCTTATCACACACAAACTATCTGATAATGTAAAATAATAATACAAATAATAATAAGAATAAGAATTATACCATAATACCATAATACTATCATAATAATACCATGATAATACCATAATAACATTAATAATAAACAACGACCACTAAAACAATAATAATGATAATAAAACTTGATTTGCAAAATGTATACATATTGTATTTAAAAAAAAAAGACAAATGTAAGAATGATGATGGATAATAACAACTTACTTATTCATTGATGTGAACGATTTTTTAATAAAATCGAAATGCTTTGACATA
>CM051010.1:24740474-24762974 GCA_027704905.1 Muraenolepis orangiensis
AATGATCAGAAGTCCTTCTACCTCCGGAGCTGGCGCACCCCTCCGTCCCCTCCGCGGTGTCGTGTTTACCGGAGCCTTCATGGAGCTTTAACCACCACACACACACCACCGAGCCGCCGCGCTGCGCTCCTCCTCCTCCGTGTCCGTGTCCGGTGAAACCGCTTTGGACCGTTCGGAAAGGAATGAGTGGGCTCTCTCTCTCTCTCTCTCTCTCTGCGACTGTTGTTGTTTTCTGGATTACTACTACTACTACTACTATTACTACTACTACTACTACAACACGACCACGACTCGTTTCACGGAGGAAGGAGCCTTTAACCAGCACCGCGGCAGACATGTGAGTGTGAATAATTTGTTTACCAAAATGTGTCAACCGAACTGAAGACCACCCACGGGAAGAAGACATGAGATGATACGAGAGTCAGTGTAGTAGAACCACCCCCACCGGTCGTACCGCCGTGTTTCCAGGCTGCTGCTGCTGTTGTTGTTGTTATTGTTGTTATTATATGTCCGTATACCGAATAGTTAGTTAGTTCACCTGTTACTAAACATTGGGTCCACGGTGGTCCGTTCGGTGCGTAAACAAAAGGCAAAAGTAGTTTTGCGGGTTCGAGACAGCGAGTCAAACCGGGACGGCAGCCCATGTGACCCAGCCCTTTGGCACACTCTTTATTTTTTTGTTGAAATAAAGACAACTTAATGCTATATTACCTTGTTGTGACAGATGTCCGCTTCGCACTCGTCCTTCTACGTGTCGTCCCACCAGGCCTCTTAGGCTTTAATTTCAGTTCAGTTAGTTCAGTAAAGCAGATATTTATTTATTTCTTTTTCGGGGGGGGGGGGGGGGGGGGTGTTTACGATAAACAAAATCAAATTTCCAAGTAGATAGTCACAGTTGTCTATTGTATATGCGTATTTCTTTATCTCTTTACTCTTTCTGTTGCTCCTCCTTTCTATTACACACACACACACACACACACACACACACACACACACACACACACACACACACACACACACACACACACACACACTGAGAGACATGTGTAACATGTATCATGTATATAACACGCATAAAGCACATGCATGTACACTTGGGCTATATGAACATGTAATACGACTAAACATTGAAAGTCATTGGCCATAGTCAATTAAATACTTGTTTTGTTGAACAATCATTCGATTTTACGAAGCCTATACCAGTGTTAAGTGAGTTTGAGACATGGCTATATTCGATTTTTACTATTTACTACTATTTTACTATTGTACTATAAGTAAGATTCAGCTAGGCTGTCCTTTTTTGTTCTTATTTTATTTATAATTTATTTATGACTGTATTATGTCTAGGTCTGGGCCTATTTGCTTTTGGTAAATCAACAAGATGAGAATCACATTGTATGTGTGCGTGCAGGGAGGGATGTACATGCACAATGTTAAGTGATGGTTTCCTTTGCTTGTGATCGATAGGAAAGCCAGAATGCTTGTATAAATAGTTACATTGCCAATAGACCCAAGTTATTGATTGCAGGGTAAATGAAAATCTTTATCAGATTAGAGATTGATTTGTTCTTCTTGCAGATAGACAGACAGACAGACAGGCACATGGACAAACGGACAGGCAGGCCAACTCGGTGCCTAAGCCGCAGGAAAAAGGGACAGTATTGTATTGGCCAAGGGTCCGTGGCCTGTGACATAAACACAGTACATTAAAGCACCATCAGAGCACCGATATGAGCCATATATCTCCGAGCTGCAGAGAAGGAGGAGGAGGAGAGGAAGGAGGGGTGGTGTGTGTGTGTGTGTGTGTGGGTTCAGGAGCGATAGAGAGGGGGAGAGAGAGAGGGGGGGAGAGAGAGAGAGAGAGAGAGAGAGAGAGAGAGAGAGAGAGAGAGAGAGAGAGAGAGAGAGAGAGAGAGAGGGCATCGAAGCAGAAAGAGGAGGAGGGGGAGGGTGTGTGTGTGGGGTGTGAAGAGAAGGTGAAATGGTACATTAAGGTCTTTCCTTGATTAAAAAAAAAGGGGTCAGTAATGAGAGTGTAGGCCAGAGAGACGGAGATAAGGAGCGGGTCTCCTTCTAATCTGCCATACATCAATCAGGTGACATGGCCAGCCCCGATGACAGGCCCATTTAATATAGGAACCTATTGTTGACGCGGCCCCCGTAGGCTGGACCCTGGGACAATCATGTGCAGCCCCCGAACAAACCCTATATGTTTTGTGTTGATTTGATTTCCCCAAATTGGAAGTTTATTTTAGAATGGCTGATCGTGTCGACCGTGGTTCCCCGGCAAACCTGTCGTATTTGAATAAAACCAATATGAACATATCTATTTAAATGTTTTCCTCCAGTGTTTTCTTTGTGTATTGGATTTTTGTGATTGTTGTTATTATTATGTTAATCATGCTAATAATCCTACATTTAAAAAAATAGGTTCAGCCAATTTTATACTGTTTACAGTTGTGTTATTATGGAGTATATTATCACCCATTTAAAAACAGCATCTCTGCACTGCACGGATGTGAAATGACATGTGGGTGAAACAGACCTCTAACGTTCTTCAATCGTCTTTTATCTAACCCCGCCAATTTGGACAAAGGCCTTTTAGTTTAGAAGAATTTAGTCCTTTATATAATTCTAACCCCTTAGGAATATTGTAGACCCCCCCCCCCCCACACACACACACACACACACACACACACATGGCCTTTACCCTGCATTCCTCTACCCAGTTTACGCTCCTATTATTGATTTTCTCATTAAGGGCTAAAGCTAAACCTTGAGTAACCAGGCTGTTATACACCGCGAAGGCTGTATTGAGCAGATGCTATCCGGGGACCTGAATCAATGGCACACATTGTTATGCAATAATATTTACCTTATACATTTTGTTTCCCCCCCTCACAGGTGTGGTGGTGATGTGTGGCTGCTGTAGCCTGTGGCATGGACCGCGGTGAGGGCGGAGGGGGTGGGGGTGGAGGGGCAGGAGAGGAGAGGGATGCTCCCGCTGCCACCGCTGGCCTCCACCCGCAGCCTTTATCTCCTCCTCTCCTGACCCCGGAGGTCCTCCCCAAGCAGGGGTCGTCCTCGCATACCTCAGCCGTGGCCCCCGCCAAAGAGTCCCTCGCCGTTCCTCACCCGGGGCAGCAGGGGGCAGAGGGGTCCCCGGCCAGGGAGCAGACCCAGGGGGGTGCAGCGGGAGGAGGCGGAGGGGTACATTTCCAGGGGATTGGAGGGTGTCAAGAACAGGGGAGGAAGGTGGAGGAGGAGGAGGAGAGCAGCAGGGGGGGCTGTTTGTTTGAGCTAGGGACGGAGAGTGAGGAGGAGCATGCCAGCCCCGGGCAAGAGGAGGTGTTTTTTAAAGGGGGTCTCCTCCCAGCAGCCCTCCAAAGCAGAGACGGAGGAGAGGAGGTGGAGGGGGAGAATACAGAGGAGGCCATCTCAAACCAAAGCCAAACCAAATCCAAATGTTCTTTATTACCTCAAATGAGCCAGCATAGCTCTTCTTCCAGCACTGCAACGGCCCCCAGCGGCACACTCGCCGACAGAGCTACAGCCCTTCCAAAGCCCTGCCCCCCCCCTGCTCCTCTCTCCCCCTCTCCAAAGCACTTCTCCCGCAACCCCTCCTCCGCCACACCGCCCAGCGAAACGGAGGTAAGAGACATTAACGGAGATCGGGGCTGGATTTCTGGCTTCCCTCTGAGCTTTAAATCCCAGCGGTCCACCTCGCCCTCCCCCCCGCCGACGAGACACGGAGACGGGTCAGCGGGGGTCCCCCACATTTTCGTCGCCGGTGACGGCGGTGCCAAAGCTCTAGAACCAAACGACAGCCAGCCAGAGAGAGAGGTAGGGGAGGAGGAGGGCGAAGACGGCGGAGGAGGAGGAGAAAGCGGCGAGAGGGCCGTCCTCAGAAACCTCAACCACGACCTCTCGCCGGGGTCGCTCACCAGTCACATGACCATAATGCACTCGCGCAACTCCTGCAAGACGCTAAAGTGTCCCAAGTGTAACTGGCACTACAAGTCCCAGCACACCCTGCAGCTGCACATGCGGGAGAAGCACCCCGAGACGGGCGGCCAGTGCGTGTGCTCCGGCGGCGGTGGCGGCACCTCCTCGGGGGGGAAGTGCGTGTGCGGCGGCGGTGCCACGGGGGGCACGTGCGCGTACTGCAGCTCAGGCAAGGCCCACCCGCGCCTGTCCCGCGGCGAGACCTACGCCTGCGGCTACAAGCCCTACCGCTGTGAGGTGTGCGATTACGCCACCTCTTCCAAAGGCAACCTCAGCATCCACATGCAGTCGGACAAACACCTGAACAACGTCCAGAGCGGCGGCGGTGGCGTTGTGGCCCCACAGAGCCAATCGCCAGAGGAGCAGGTCTACAAGCTGGCCCTGCCGCTGCTAGCCGCGCCCACCGGTCAGCCCGCCAAGCTGGCCGCACCACCGGCGCCACCGCAGCAGCAGCAGCAGCAGCAGCAGCAGCAGCAGGCCCTCGGCAAGCGGTGGCGCTGCGACGTGTGCGACTACGAGACCAGCATCGCCCGCAACCTGCGCATACACACCACGAGCGAGAAGCACACGCACAACATGCTGCGGCTGCAGCGGGGCTTCTACCTGTCCCACTGTAGGAGTCTGCCGGCGGGCCTCAAGCACCTGCAGAACCCAGGTGAGCACAGCGCTGCACGCCACAGGATCCGCTCAACCGTTTGCAGATCCTGCGGTGATATACGCTCGGGTCCGTTTTCCCTTTCGAGCTAAACGTGTGTTTGTTTGTCTTGCGTTTGTGACCCTGCAGGTGGAGAGCATCCCATGGGCCTGCGCGCGAGTGGTCAAGCATCTCCAGAAGCGTCCCTCGCCACCCTGGGGTCCACCATGACCCCTTCCCCGTCCCCCTCCCCGTCCCCTCCCCTGGCCCCACCCCTGTCCCCCACGGGGTCCCTCTCGCCAGGCGTCTTCCATTGCCTCGTCTGCTCCTGCTTCTCCTCCGACAGCCTGGAGTCCGTGGAGCAGCACCTGGGCACCCCGCGCTCCCTCCCCCAGGCCGAGTGGTGCTCCCTGGTGGCCGGGGGCTGCCACTGCAGGCTGTGCGCCTACACCACCCCGCTGAGGGCCAACTTTTCCCTCCACTGCCAGACGGACCGGCACCGCGTCAGGTACCAGCTGGCCGCTCACCTGCGCGAGGGCCTCGACCGCACGCCGGAGGAGGCCGCCGCCCTGGTCGCCAAGGGCAACCCGGTGCAGCTGCGGTGCAACCTGTGCGACTACGTAACCAGCAGCCTGGAGAAGCTCCGAGGACACGCGCTCAGCTCCCACCACGAGGGCAGTGTCCGCGTCTACCGAGTCAGTGCACACACACACACACACACACACACACACACACACACACACACACACACACACACACACACACACGCACACGCTCTCCCCCTGCAATCACACACACACACACACACAATTTCCCCCTGCAATCACAGCAGAATGAACACTTACAGATATATATACAGATATAAATATTACCTAATGTCAATACCACAATGTTCATAGGAAAACTACTTAAAAGTGTACACAAACACCGTACAAAAGTTTCATTCATACAAAACAAACAAAAGAGAGATTTTTATACAATGTAATTTGCAGTGTTTCTTCTCTCACTAGACTTCTTCATGTCTTTGGTTTAGTTTCTCCAGCAGTACGACGGTGATGTCGACGGAGGAGTGTGGCTCTTCCACTGCCTCCTGTGCAACCACTCCTCCTCCTCTAAGGTCCAGGTGCTGAAGCACAGCCAGACCCCTACTCACCAACAGAGGGAGGGGCTGTTGCAGCTACAGCCAATGGGAGGAGAGGAACTGGCAGCAATTTTCACCATCAGGAAAAGCTCTGACGTTGTCAGAGGTGAGGGCACGGCTGTGTGTGTGTGTGTGTGTGTGTGTGTGTGTGTGTGTGTGTGTGTGTGTGTGTGTGTGTGTGTGTGTGTGTGTGTGTGTGTGTGTGTGTGTGTGTGTGTGTGTGTGTGTGTGTGTGTGTGTGTGTGTGTGTGTGTGTGTGTGTGTGTGTGTGTGTGTGTGTGTGTGTGTGTGTGTGTGTGTGTGTGCTTACTTACTTACACCAGAGTGAGGACAGGGGATTAAGACACAAAGGGGGAGAAAATGAATCATGGCTGCTGGTCAGATATTGATTGAGCAAATTGATTAGTCGATACAAATCCTTGTTACACTCCCAATCACCCTCGACAGTAGCTAACTAGCACCTGCTAATCAATGGACCAGGGCATTCTGATTCAGTACCACGGGTTAGTCCTTTGCTAATCCTAAATGCGAAAGACTCGGAACGGACACAAGGATTGTCCTGTGTTATGGAAAACTGCCAGATGAAGAGTTACAATTAGACACTTGTTAAGAAGAGAAAGTCTTACTTGGGTCCTGGCTGTGAGTGTGGATTAAGTCTTATTGGAGTAAACTGATGTGTTCTAAAACTGTATTAACTCCACTCCACCTCTGAGGGGAATCTAATGGAGAATCAATAGCTGATCAATACTGTACAGAGGCGACCGGGAGCAGTGCAGCGCGGCTCAGAGACATTGGTCTTGTTGAAGGCTACTGTCCGGAGAGTAATATGAAATACAATAAGCCTGGGATTTACTGTGTAAATTCACACTTATTATGTA
The DNA here is from genome assembly GCA_027704905.1 of Muraenolepis orangiensis. Classification (NCBI taxonomy): domain Eukaryota; kingdom Metazoa; phylum Chordata; class Actinopteri; order Gadiformes; family Muraenolepididae; genus Muraenolepis; species Muraenolepis orangiensis. The sequence goes on from CM051010.1 coordinate 24,747,133, forward strand.
TGCATAACCTCATTATTTGTCTTGCTCCGCACTCCAGGAGAGATGAGTGAGGATATTGAAACCTCCAGCGAGACAAACGAAGGCCCTCCTGTCCAAACCAAAGACACACGCAACTCGGGAGTTGAGCAGGATCCTCGAAAGACAGGTATGCCAAAATGAATAAAATAATGCCACGTTTCATTGGAAGCAGCAAATACAACTGCACATACAACATGGCTACCTTTTTTATTATATCACGTTGCACAATTATATAGTTAATGCAATTCTTAAAACAAGCTACGGTGTTAATGTATTTTAAACGGTTATTTTAGTTTATTATAGTTTTAGTTAGTTTATTTCACACAGTGAAGCTAAAAAGATTGCATTCATCTTCTGTGTTCTTCTCTCTTGAAGGAGGCACTGAGCGGGAGAAGAGGCAGGCCGCGCCCCCGGCAAAGCGTCCGTCTTCCGTCTGCGAGGAAGCCCAGAGCCCCCCCTCCCCCAAACGCCCCAAAATCCACCAGCAGAACGAGAACCAGCAGGTGAGCTACGAGCCTCTTCATTTAATTACGGCACACTAATGAAATGCATACAAACATTGCAAAAAAAACACACATATACTGTCAATAAACAAATTGAGATGCTTAATAATAATAATAATAATAATAATAATAATAATAAATAAAGATTTATCTGGATACACAAATGCACTGCAATTTAATTGATATGATTATTTTTGTACATATGTATATTTTTTAAATGTTGTGTTGTATTGTATTTTAGACTGCCCAGTGCCCGCTGTGTCAGGTGACGTTGCCATTCTCAACACTGAGGCACCACCTCGCCTACCTGCACAGTGTGGCCCAGGACTGCGTGGACAAGCTCATCAGCACCGTGAGTGTGTTGTGATGCACATCTATGCATCTATGCATGCATGCATCTATGCATGCATAGCTGCATGCATGCGCCGCATCTGCCCTGTTTGCTGTGTTTCCTCCCCTCATTCATTCCACAGCAGAAGAAAATGAGAAACCAAGGTGATGGAAGGTGGGGTGGCTGGGGGAAGAGAGAAATGTAGGCAGACAATTCCATTAAGAAGGCACCGTAGAGAGAGAGAGAGAGAGGGAGAGGGGGAGAGAGAGGGAGCGACACACACACACACACACACACACACACACACACACACACACACACACACACACACACACACACACACACACACACACACACACACACACACACACACACACACACACACACACACACACACACACACACACACACACACACACACACACACACACAGAATTTTTTTTAATGCATGCTTAAGTAGCTCCCTGCTATCATCTTTGATGTAGCCGTGTGCTCGGTGCATGTGCACGGACGTCATCAAAAAAGGGAGAATAGGTGTGGGGGGGAGAAAGGGGGAGAGAGAGAGAGAGAGAGAAAATGGTTTGACTGAGTGAGCGAATGAGGGAAAAGCCAGTGTTTCTATAATGCATGTTTAAGTAGCCGTCTATTACCAGAAGTGCAGTCAAGCTAAAAGAGGGAGGTGCTTTTTACTGTGTGTCTCTTTGGCTAACAAAGCCTGGTCATCTATCCACATCACCGTTCGCCATCTCCCCGGCCCGTATGCTAAGTAGCCTTTGTCTCTCGCTCTCCTCGCCTCCACTTCACTGGCTGCTTTTCACCCTTCTCTCTCTCTCTCTCTCTCTCTCTCTCTCTCTCTCTCTCTCTCTCTCTCTCTCTCTCTCTCTCTCTCTCTCTCTCTCTCTCTCTCTCTCTCTCTCTCTCTCTCTCTCTCTCTCTCTCTCTCTCTCTCTCTCTCTCTCTCTCTCTCTCTCTCTCTCTCTCTCTCTCTCTCTCTCTCTCTCTCTCTCTCTCTCTCTCTCTCTCTCTCTCTCTCTCTCTCTCTCTCTCGCCTCACCCCCACCTTCCCAGTGCCTCCTAGCCCTCCTACTGCCGCAGTCTTATTCCCTGGTTCTATCTCTCGCTCTGTGTTGATTATACCTCTCTCTCTCACCCCCTCTCTCTGTCGGTCTGTCTCTTTCACCCTCTCTCTCTCTCTCTCTCTCTCTCTCTTTCTTACTCTCTCACTTTGTCTATATATGTATCCCTCTCTCCCTCACCCACTCTTTCCCCCCTCTAGCTCTCGCGCTCTCTCTCTCTCTCTGTCCTCCCTTTTATTGTTACTGGTCCCTTTCTTTCCTCCCTCCCTCCCTCCCTCAATCCTTCCCTCCCACTCCCCACTTTGTCCCTCTCCTCCCTTTTTCATATTCTACCCCCCCTCCACCAAATGATCCCTCCCCCTCTCCCCACCTCACTCTCTCTGATAGTAATTGAGGTTCATTAATTCAGGCTGAGGTGATGATGGCCATTATGTACCTTGCTTTCCAATTATGCTCTCTAGATTAAGCCTGACCTTCAGTTTTCCCTGCTCTGTGTGTGTGTGTGTGTGTGTGTGTGTGTGTGTGTGTGTGTGTGTGTGTGTGTGTGTGTGTGTGTGTGTGTGTGTGTGTGTGTGTGTGTGTGTGTGTGTGTGTGTGTGTGTGTGTGTGTGTGTGTGTGTGTGTGTGTCTTTTTTTCCTACCATATAAAGCTGTTAGACAGATAACACTCTTGTCATGTAAATCTCATCTTTAGCTGTCTGTCCCCTTTTCCTTAGGCTAGCTAGCTGCCCACTCTGATATAGCATTGGCTCTCGGTAGCAGGTTTTTTTTTTTTTTTTTTCAATATGAGACACAATTTTATATAAATTCATTATTCAGCTCGGTAAAGCTTTATTAAACCCCGGGGCCACGTTGGAGAGTGTTGTTGGAGCTGAAGGCCTGCTACACGCCTCTTCCTAGCATATAGTTCTTTATAACGTGAAGGGAGTAGCAGTGTGCTGTAAACGCAGGTTTAAGACAGAACTACACACTTACATATTCACACAAGTAAATGTTTTATGATGTTTGGAGTCTTGAAGACATTATACGTCTTCCTGTCTGCAAACATAATACAGGGCATGTCTTATTTACGATGTTTAATTTAGAAAATAAAGGTGCCTTCAATGTTGCTACATTGCTTGTAGGGAATGAAACTGTAATATCGGGGGTGGGCGGGGAAAAGAACGTATTGACACTGTTACTTTGCTCTGTTTCCAGGTTGCACCGTCCGTGGAGCAACTGGAGACTAAACCACAGATGGATTACGATTCTCATACGGATTCACAAAATAATCACTCTAAAAACAACATGAACGCAAATGGCTCAGACTCGTCTTATTACCCTATGAAAAACACAGGTTGGCATTAATCTATGTCTTATGGTGCTTATACACACTAGTTGTATAGTATTTTTTTTTTTATCAAAACAGTGACAAAACATAACATGTGAGTCATAATGAATACAAAAATGATGTATTTTGTGAAGACAATGTTCCTCAAAAATCACATTTACGTTCCTTTTGCAGAGGAGCCACAGGAGAATACAGAAGCACATGTGACCACACCCAAAGACATGGCAGCACTCCTCACCCCACCCTTGGAAGAGCCCCCCTCTCACCCCTCCAACAGCAGACCGTCTCCTCCGTCTCCCGGCCATCACCCTCCCTCCTCCCCTCCCGGCTCCCCGCCCGGCGACCCGCCTCCCCCCTCTGATCGCCATGGTTACCGGTTCCGTTGCAGCAGGTGCAGCCTGGCCTTCCCCACCCATGAGAAGCTGCAGCTGCACTGGCAGTACCACGCCATGCGGGCGGCGACAGAGTGCCCCTTGTGTGCGAGACGCTGTCGCAGCCAGGAAGCCCTGCAGAGGCACATGCAGAACACCCACGCACAGCCGGACGGGGCACATCCCCAGAATACACACTTGCCGTCACACACTGCCCACACCCAGTTGGAGCACACTTCCGTTGAACGCAACATTCGATTATCGCCCCGGGTGGCTGAGGAAGCAGACGAGGAAGAGGACGATGACATGGAGGCTGAAGCACTGGTCATGGAGAAAAAAGCGGTCAAGACTGAGGAAAGGAAGAGGGATGGAAAGGAGGCCCAGGTTGAGGTCAGTGGAGCCCAAGAAAACATTCTGGATGTGGAGAAACATCACCCGGCAGAGAGTGGATCGGAACCTACTCCCAACTTTTATATGAAAAAGGGTTCAAACCCCACCATGGACCGCTATTTAGACCCATCCAGACCCTATAAATGCACCATTTGCTCAGAATCCTTCACCCAGAAGACCATCCTCCTGGTCCACTTCAACTCTGTCTCTCATCTCCACCGAGCCAGACGAGCCCTGCAGGAATCTGACCCAGGCCATACCAACCCTGAGACCCCACGCGGCCCAGATCCTAGACCCTACCGATGCCGGCTGTGTGGTGTCGGCTACAGCCAGAGCTCCACATTGGACATCCATCTTCGCTCTGTTCTCCACCAGACTAGAGCCCGTGCTTCTCAGAACACTGCAACACAGATCCAAGCTTCCAGCTCAGCTGCTCCAGTCCCAGTCCTTTCCACTTCAGCTCAGACTGCTGTCACTAGTGAGGGTGCCTCAAAGAGCCACCCATTAGCCAAGAAGGCAGACCTCTTAGCGCCTTCCATCTCTTCCTTAATTAGCTCGGCCACCGAAGCCCGGCTAGCCCTTCATAGCCAGGCCGAAAGCCAGCTAGCTAAGAGATCGGCTGAGTTGCTTTCATCCAGAAACCAGCTATTGCTAATGCAACAGCAGCAGTTAGCCCAGGCTCAGGCCCAGTTACAACAGCATACAACCCTCCTTCAGTCTCAGCTCTTTAATCCAGCACTGCTGCAACACCTGCAGTTAGGACCAGAGAGTCTGCTGAACCAGCACTTCTCTATAGCTCCGGATAACCTGCTGTCATTGCAACAGCAACTTCTCCTGCCCTTTTATCTTTCTGGAGAGATGAATCTTAACCCTGAGTTAGTTCTAAAGAGCCTGGAACTTAACCAGGCGGATTCCTGCATCACTGCCCTGATGGAGCAACTTTATCCAAATGCTACAAGAGAGTCTCTTCATGTAGAAGAGAAACCAACCCAGGGGCAAAGTCCAACCTCAGCCCAATCCCTGCCAATTGAGAGCATGGAAAGTGAGGGCAAGGCAAACGCACGCAGTGGCGGCTCTGTCGAGACCCAGACTGAACAAGAATATAACGTACCTGATCTCAAGGAAGAAAAGAAAGAGGTCACAATGCCCGTCATCAAAGCTGAGAAGCAGAAGGACGAAACAAATCAAGTTGATTGCTCGCCTCACAAGCGCTTAGGATTTGATTGTCCTCCTCCTAGAGTGCCCTACGCTGCAGTGAATGGGGAACCTCTCAGAACGCTTTTGCAGAGTTATGGTTACGAATTGGCACTACAATACATACAGAGCAGGCAGAGGCACCAGCTAAAGATCAACCATATGGGACCAGAGGGACAAGGATACATGGAGGACAGGCAGACATATCTAGACCGGAGGATGAAGGATTACATAGAATTTAAAGCTGGCAAAGTTGAAGGGTTTGAAGAGAACCAAAAAGGTGAGGTAGTGAATGGGGATCAGATAGATGGCTCATTGGGGAAGGAACAGGACAAATTGCAGAAAGAAAAGGAAAGGTGTTTAGACTGTGGCAAGATGTTTTCAGATGCCTTGGTCCTCAAGACTCACCAGGAGTACATACACCGGCAGCTGTTCCCCACTGCAGTGCTGGAGAAGTTTTCAAAAGAATACAGGCTGCAGTATGACCAACTCTACCCACTTGCACAGTCAAAGTCTGAGGAAACCTCAGCTGTTGCTTCACCAAAACCAGCTTCACAGCCTGAGCCAGTGCTAGAACCAGTTGAACAAAGACCTGCTACAGTTTCAGAGCCCAAAGCTAAAATATCTGCTCCTGTCACAGATTTACCACCAATCACCCCGGTGAATTCTCCTCCTCTATCTCCTCAACCACAGGCCTCTAAAAAAGAGGGGGGCCCTTCCCTAAATCCCTCTCCTCCAGCCACCTCTCAAACACCATCCCAGGGCATGGGTTTTTCTTTACCCAAACTTTCTATTCCCTTGCCCCAATTTTCTCTCTCCTCTCTGCCCCCAATGCCATTTCCCATGGACTTGCCCCTGCTTCCTTCAGTTGTGACGCAGTCTATGGCTCTTCAATCCCAACCCTGGTTTGACTCTGGTATGACATCTGAAATGGCAAAACTCTACCAGTCCCAGCTAAGCCCAGCACTGCTATCCCAGCAGCCCCAACTCAGTCCTGCTCTGTTAGCCCAACAGTCACAGATGAACCATCTGTTGCTAGTTCAATCGTCACATCATAGCCCTGCAATGCAGCAACCCCAAGGAATGTCTATTGTGCTTGACCAACAGCAAGGCAAGCGGCCACGTACACGTATATCTGAAGATCAGCTGGGTGTTCTGAGGCAACACTTTGACATTAACAGCCTCCCTAGTGATGACGAGGTCATCAAGATGTCTTCCCAGTGTGGGCTGCCTCACAAGGTCATCAAACACTGGTTCCGTAACACACTGTTTAAAGAGCGCCAGCGAGACAAGGATTCCCCCTATAACTTCAATAACCCCCCTACTACTGTCCTCGTAGAGCCCAAAGAGGAAGCGGCACAAATGCAGATTCTGACAGAGCCTGCCTCGTCCATGTCCCCTGGTCTGCCAACCAACCATTCCCCACAGCCCCAGAGAGCAGACACTCACCGAGGGGAACCAAACAGGGGCCGCCGCTCCTCTCGTACCCGCTTTACTGAGCAGCAGCTGGAAACACTGCAGACTGTGTTTGAAGCCACTCCCTACCCCAGAGAGGAGGAATATGACCGTCTGTCCGCTCTGCTTTCTCTCCCTAACAGAGTAATTGTTGTGTGGTTCCAAAATGCCAGGCAGCGTGCTCGTAAGAACCAGGAGAAAGGGGAAGAGGATGGAATAGAGGGTAGGCCACAGGTTGAAGACTTGCAAAGGCAAAGCCGCGGTCGATACAAGAATGACACAGAGGACGATTGTGGCGAGGAGGGCCATGGTGACGGTCAAAATGAAAACTCAATGGATTTGGCGTATGAGTATTACACCCATGCTGAGTCCCCTAACGATGCAGATTCTCCAACTCGTCACACGGAGAGTAAACACGAGCTAGTCAATGAGAAACCAAACATGGTTAAGAAAAAGCAGGATAGAACGGCTGCAGCTCAAGGTGAGAAGATGCAGGCCCCAGTTGAAATACAAAACGAGGTCCCAGGACAGAACCAAAATAAGTCATGTACACGGGCAATACACACACCTCAACCCCAGCCTAAGCCAGAATCATGGCCAGAAAAAACCCAACCAACTTCTGGTTTACCTTCTGAAAATACAATAGCCAGTATTCAAACTTCACCTCTGTTCAGCCAAGATGACACCATACCCAGTTCTGCTGCAGCCACAGATAGGCTTGCTCAGTCTCCACTCAACCCTCCCTCTGAGTGTGAAACGGACAGAACCTGCATGCCTGATACTACCCTGGGCCGATCCGCCCAGATCCATCCACAGAATCCCCTTCAGCACCAAACACCAACTCAGTTCCAGTGCTCATTTTGCCCCATGTCTCTGCCTTCTCCACAGCTGTGGCAGGAACACCAGACTAGACACCTGCTGGCAGCTCAATCCCAGGTTCAACTCATTCACCCTGGCTTCTCAGACCGAACCATGCCTTACATGATGCTCCACCCTAACCAAACCCTGATGGCCAGCCAGCTGCTTGCAAGCGCCATGTCTCAGATGCACCCTAACCCGGCGCATCCCATGCTTCCACAAATAAACGGCCTGCACCTCAACAACACGCTCTCGGATCACCTGAGCAACAGCCTTTCTGGCCTGCCTCATTCATCCCTGTCTTCGGTGAAGCAGAGTTCAAAGGTTTTGATGGATGTGAGTGGTGAAGTCCCAGGAGGTGGGAGAGAGGTGGAGGAGGACCACAGGAGGGACAAGCGACAGAGGACCACCATCACACCAGAGCAGCTGGAAGTACTGTACCAACGCTACAGTCTGGACTCCAATCCCACTAGGGGAGTCCTCGAAAGTATTGCACGTGATGTTGGCCTCAAGAGACGCGTGGTTCAGGTATGTTCGGAAAGATGTGATTCACTCAATTAATTTTTAGCTGAAGCAAATCATAATGAAATCAAATAACATTTCTGTTTTGCTGTGTGCTTTTGCAGGTTTGGTTTCAGAACACTCGTGCCAGAGAGAGAAAAGGACAGTTCCGCTCAACAACGACGGGAACCAGTTTCAGCTTGGGTTTGAATCACCTGCGCTGCCTCTTTTGTAGGGCTCTCTTCAAGGTCAAAAGTGCCCTGGATGCCCACATAAGGTCCAGACACTGGGCAGAAGCCGAGACAGCAGGCTACAACTTGTCTGTAAGTAATGGCTCCACCGGTCAACTAGGCACGTCTATGTCCTCTCTCTTGGATAATGCCGGCCCGTCTGCCTCGAGCGGCCACAGCCCAAGCCCGGGCTTTGTCATGAGCAACAAAGATCGGCTTGGGAGGCCACTGGTGTCCTCTCACTGTTCAGCTATTGAACCAAACAGCCCAGAGGATGAAGGGGCGTACGAGGAGGAGGAGGAGTATCCATGTGATGAAGGCTCTAGCGTGGCCGAACAAGGCTCACTTAGTCCGGACGGCATTGGGGGTCCAAGCAGCGACTGGGGCGAGACACTTTCCCAGAGGCAGTACCACCATCAGCAGCAGCAGCAGCGCCAGAGGACCCAGATGAGCCATTTCCAGGTGCTTCAGCTCAGAGACTTCTACAGGAGTCACCGAACCCCCAACAGGCAGGAGTGTGAGGCGCTGGGCCAGGACCTTGGCCTGCCCCACCGGGTGGTGCAGGTATGGCTTTAGTGATTTTTTGTTTTTGACAAATGGATAGTAGCACAGGTGTCGAGGCAAGGTATCTGGCAAATGGAAAAGTTGCTTGTTGGGGTGCCCTTGAGCAGGACATCAAACTTGAGGCAAAGGGTTTGACATTAATCATATGGAAGTTTAATATTTCCATATTAAACAATGTGTTCCTTTTGCATCACTTTCCACAGGTGTGGTTCCAGAATGCCAGAGCCAAGGAGAAGAGGGCCAGGAGTATGAGCTCTGACTCTGCCGACAGAGAGCAGTCTGAGCTCTCTGCCGGGGCAGGGGAGAGAGACAGAGCTTAGAGAGGCACACAGGGATCATTTTTGCTTCCTCAAACTAAGTTCTTTCCAAACCCTCCCCTACCTACATCACCGCACATCCCCTCTCCCAATTTCACACCTTACTGTAAACACGCACCCTGTCCCGCTTTGCTGCCAAACCAGAAACCTGAACACCCCAAAGAGGCTGAGCCACAATGGCCCAAAGAAGCTCTTTCAACTCCAAAAGTATGAGAGCGTTCCAACCCAAACCCACAGCTTTTCCTGCTCGTCTTCTCATCGAATGTCCTGTCCCTGCCTGTTCCCTCCCCCCCTTCCTACCATCCCCGCAGCCAGATCGAGAACTTCATCTCCCATGTCCCGCCAGACACTGAACCAAAACCAAACGCCGTATTTATTTAAACAACCAGATGCCACAGAGGCCAAAGAGCATTCTCCAAGTGTGTGACCTCACTGCCCAGCTAGACCTGCTGTCTACCTCTCTAGTCTCCGTGACGGACTCTCTGCGGGCCCTTCAACAGACAGTTCTCGTCTGCTAGCTGTGTAGCATGTAGCCGGTCGCCACGTGACTGGAATAAAGATAATTGTCAAAGAGATTTTAGTGTAAATATGAGAACTCCAAAAGAGAAACTTGAAGGAAGAACAAAAAACAAGCAGTTAAACAGAAGATGAACTGAAAGGAGGGAAAAAAAAAAAAAAAAAACCTTACTAAATAATATCCTTGAAATGGACTGAGGTATTCACAAAGAGCTTTTACTGTCTCAGATTCCAAAGCTCGTAACCAAAATTTTACATGTCTGTGTGGGTTTAGTTTCAACATGTTGGGTTTTTCATTTTTCAAACTGCAGAGCTGACTGTCTAAGAATAAGTGGGTGAAACCTGCGGCTTAGCGTGGCTACGCATCGCACCAAAAGACTTTTGACCCGCGGTGCAGCGATTGGCCAGCTCCGCGCTCCAATGAGTCGCCCGTCGTGTACATCTCTGTACACCTTGTATGTTCCGTTAGTGGATAAATGACCCAAATAGCACAGAAAGCAAAGGCCAGTTTGCCCTAAAAAAGGGCAAACTATTTTTATAGCACTCAACCATTATACTGTATATGAAAACATTAACCAAACTCAAATTTACATTGTGTGTGTTTAGTAATAGTTTCTTAATATAAAAATCGTATGGATTGAGATAAAAAAAAAAACTGTCTTGCTTCGATATAATAGTGTCATGATTATGCGAAAAATGATGACAGCTTTGATATGTTAGGGTAAGGTGACTTACTGCCTTTCCTTACTATTTGAATATACCAATGGCTTACAAATGTTATGTGTTTTAATGTAAAGCTTTCTATGCTCAGGACTACAGTTCAACTTGGCTCTGTTTTCAAAGGTGACCATAATACAACTATAACAGTTTTCTGTCTTCACGGCAGAAGTGGCATGCTTTAAACCCTGAAGTATTACAAGATATCTAACGAAAACACCTCCTGTATTTCAAAGATCTGAGCTTTTCACCTCTTGAGTAGTAGATTGTTCCACAAACCTTATTAAGACTTAAAAGTGTTTAATAGTGTGAGGGGTAAATGTACAGTATTTAGCTTTTGTATGGTTGACTCATTGGATGTTTGTGAAACGGTTCCCTTTTCTACCGATGGGGGAGCGTCTGCGCAAAACGGAGAGAGAAGAAAAAAAAAACAACTTTGGATGTTATTGATGTTATTTTTGTACACTTTAGTTAATTTGTCTTTTTCTTCTTCCGACCGTTTTTTTCCACTTCTTCTTTCCTTCTTTCTCTCTTTCCTTCTGTTTTTTCCTGTTGATTTGCAACCCGTCTTTTATTCTAACTGTAATAATGAAAATATAACAATAATAGCTAAACAATAATGAATGCTTTAAAGACAAAAATCCAAAGACGTGACGATTCTTTTACCGTACGAACTACAAAAAAGCGCTACTGTTTACTTGACGATGTGTTGCTGTTTTTAAAGAAGGAAAGAGTCCCTATATTTAAGCTACTGTTTTCTGCCTCTCAAAAAGCACACTGGAGACTGTAACCAAAACACCAAACTAGAGCCATGGCAGTATGTCATATAGCGGTTGAAAAGTTTTACTTCTCTTCATTTGTTCATTTATTTTTATTTTTATTTTTTACCAGTGTTGAACTTCAGCCCTTAAGGATGTCCAGTTTGCTGCTAATGTACTGTAGTTTCTAACAATACTGTAGAAAGATGCATGCTCTGATCGCTTTACCTGTTAGGCTTTAATAACAAACTGTAAAGATACCTTGAAGCTGTTGTTTACATGCCTATACGTTATTCCGTCAAATACATATTCATATGTATGAGTTTAACTCCATCGAATACCACCATTGGCGTTCTGTATCTAATAATTATCCATCACCCAAAGAGATGAACAAAGATATTTGTACCACTTTGCAACTGTCATTTTGTTTTCTTGTTTTTTTATTTGAAGAACATTTCGTATTAAGGTTGTAACGATACACATTTTAAAATGTAATGCATATGTTTGATTGGATTTTCCTTTGACAGTAAAATATAATATAATTGGTTAGGACCTCTTGTGTATGTGCTGATCAACTCATGCATGCGTTACGCATTTGCTTGAGCTATTCATTCACCAACATCGAGATGAGCTCATTTAAATGTGTTTGTGTGGTGAAGAGAGCAACATAGACCATGATCACTAGATTTACATGTTAGTGCACTGTACTGAACATCACCTTGTTCATCATCTGGACTGGGGAATCGTTACAGCCTTAATACTGCAATTTTTTGACAATAGGCTACGCAACTGCAACTGATGAAACATATTTTGATACAGAACCGCTACCTGATGAAACTTAACATTTCCACCAATAATATAGTATTTGTCTTTTTTTATTAATTAATTAATTATTTATTTATTTAGCAATGTCCAGTCCCATGTGTCCAGATAAGACGGCTCTACTGAACGCACAGTAGACCCGACGTCACCGGTTTCCATTTTTTGTTCTTTGAAAACAAACCAACCAACCAACCAATGTTTACGACGATACCAATGAGCGTTTTCTTCTGTAGAGGAAATCGTGCATTTCCAAATACACCAAGGGGCAGTTGATCTGTTTGACTTCCATCCACTCGCTCCTCCTAATACCGTTCCTTTAAGCCGCTCCTCCCGTGGTCCTCCTCGTGTGACTGTACGATGTACATAGTGGATCCTCTCTCTCATATGGCGAAGGGATGCCGTTGTCCTTACTGTAAGGAACAAACTACTCTACTTGTTCTATTGGGGTTTTCCTTTTTTATTTTCCTTTTTTATTTTTTATTTCCTTCTTCCTGGAGATGTTGTTGCCATAGTGATGACCAAAAAGATACCTGTGATGTGCACCTGTCCTTATGTCCTGCTCCAGTGGTATTAGTGTGTCTACACCTCCCCCACACCCCACCCCCAACCCTTTCTGGTGTGTGTGTGTGTGTGTGTGTATGTGTGTGTGTGTGTGTGTGTATGTGTGTGTGTGTCCCTTTCTCCACTGAGGTAAAAATAAAGTCAGATTTGGTGCACGCTCTGGTCTCATCTCCTTTTGCTTTGTACTGAGCGAAGCCATTTTGTGAATTGTAGATGATGCAAGGATAAATATATATATATATGTTTATGTATATATGTATGTATGTATATATATATATACATATCTATATATATATGTATGTACGTGTGTGTATATATATATGTGTATGTATATATATATGTATATATATACGTATATATATATATATATACTTTTGGGTTTTGTGTATGGTGCTTGCTATGTGCAACGGTGTGTTTTAACGTGGCACAGCGGCGGTGTGCTGCTCAGCACTTGGTGAATGGAGAGTTGACCTCTGGGGTCACTTCATTAATTACATCTGTGACATTCAGGCAGATGAGTTTCCTTTGTGACTAGATGATATGATGAATATTAACGACGCTGGATGAATTACACCGCGACTGTGCTGCCGCCGCCACTGATGATAATGTGTTTTACGACTCGGAGGAGTAAAGAGGAGGATGGGGGTGGGGGGGGGGGGGGGAATGTGCACACTACAGCACATCTAGGACATTTAGGAGACACATTTTCATATGCAAAAAAAACCCAAAAAACCCGCTCTCTAGATCTCGGGGAGCAGGTTGACCCGATTTTTGCATTTAAAAGAAAAAATGTGTTCATGCAAAAACGTTGGGGGGGCTTGATAAACAGCCTTTGCCTGGAAAATAATCCAAAAACAATGACTTCATAACGACCGCACCGGTGGTGGTGGTGGTGGTGGCGGCACACACCGCGCTACGCCGCCTCAGCCGACAGCCACAAGACGTTCATCCACACGCCACGCCAGGGTGCGAGACTGAGAGGAGGAGCAAAGGGGGGGGGGGTTTGGTTGTTGTTGTTTTTTTGGCCTGGTGGACGATGATTGGGGCACATGTGAGTATTGTGAACAAAAGCCAAGGGGGAAAAACGCCCAAAGAGAAGAGAAGAGAGGCCATGTGTGAGATAGCCTCTTGGCTGATGATAGCCATCTTAGAAAGTCATTCTGATAAAGGAACCCCCACCACCACCACTATACCACCACCCCTTCTCTCCACCACCACCACCTCCCTGCCTCTCTTAATCAGATGAGTATTCTGCAGCTGGTGGGGTTGCGGCAAAAGGGGGGTGTACGAGGGATGGGGGGGGTGCGGGGACGCTGGGGTGCAGGCGGCGGCTTGGGGGATGGCGTGAAATTATTGCCTGCTGGTGTATATGTGATGCTGGGGGGGGTGGGGGGGGGCTCGGGGCTGAGGGTGTAATGTCATTGCCTGCTGGTGTATGTGTAGTGGGGGGCTGGCTCATTTAGATTTAGATTGGTTATGTGAGGAGAGAGCTGAAAGGCCAGCTCATGTTTATGCATGAGTCCCAAAGCGTACCTCCAGTGCGCGTGTGTGTGTGTGTGTGTGTGTGTGTGTGTGTGTGTGTGTGTGTGCCCCTACCGCCAGTTAAAGAGACAGAGACTCAAAATAGAAATCATACATCCAGAGATCCAGAGACGAGACGCGGCTCTGCTGAACTGAGCTTCTGTCGACGCCACACACTATCTCTGTCTTTGCTATCAGATGCATTTAAATCACACTGTGTGTGTGTGTGTGTGTGTGTGTGTGTGTGTGTGTGTGTGTGTGTGTGTGTGTGTGTGTGTGTGTGTGTGTGTGTGTGTGTGTGTGTGTACTTGACGGGGGGCCCGCGTCAGGGGTGTGTACGCTCTGCCCAAATGAGCTCACGCCGCCGCTGTCTACACGCATTTCTCTGCGCCTTTGTTCCTCCACACATCTAAGTGTTCCCCTGTTTTCTAATCTCGAACACGCCTGAGAGCATCGCCACACACACACACACACACACACACACACACTTCCTTCTATGGTCGTACAGGTGCGGCAAGCACCTAGTATAGTATCCAGCCCCCGGATGTAGGAATGACAATCACTACACACACATTTCACTCAGTCACACATACACACACACACAGCCATACACAAAAACACACACACACACACTCACTCACTCACTCACTCACTCACTCACTCACACACAGGGAGTAATCAGTAAATGTCTTTGAAGGAGAGTTTGTTCAGCACTTCATCAGGTATAAAGTGGTTTTTATTTGGAGACGTGGTCCCTATCCATCTTTTAAATGACTTTTTAATGGTTGTCCCACCATCCTAATCAATCATGTGAGCAGAGCTCGCCTGCGAGCGCCAAATGCGCTCTATTTAGATTTCCCTCATCCTACAGCAGGGGGGGGGGGGGGGGGGGACTGGAAAAAAAAAGAAAGCCCTAGACTTTCTCCGATCATTCTGTGGTTCGTTCTGTGAATGGCCAGTAGAAATATGCACAGTGCACAGATGTCCTGGTTTCACGATATATAACACTGTCTTGGCACGCCGTCTGCACGCCGCCCTATAAATACTATGCTCCTCCTCAAGTCATCCGTGCGTGCGTGTGTGCGTGTGTGTGTGTGCATGTCGTCTCCCTACCCCCACCTCGCAGTACGACACGAAAGCAATAACGCCAACATTTGCTTAAAAAAATATAATTAAAAAAAACAGCGACGGAGATGTCTGGATTTCGATTTAATGATTCTTCTTCTTCTTCTTCTTCTTCATCTTTTTTTTCTTTTTTTGGCGAAACCCCCCTCCCCCTTTATTTGGTTCCCCCCTCCCCCCCCCATCCACGCGACAGACCCCTCCTCCTCCTCTCTGCATGCAGTACTTTACATCTATAATGAGATACAAATACGCATCAGCGGGACCGGTGTGTACGCCACGCGTCGCCTTGTGAATATTACTCCTACTTATTAGCTGGATTATGTTAATCTTTACACCCTCTGCCCACATACAACAGACTCCCTCTGAGCTGGGGGTGTGTGTGGGGTGGTGTGTGTGGGGTGGTGTGTTAGGGGTTGGGTGTGGGGGCTTGGTCACGGCGGTATACGGCTCGTGGCGGTGAGTCGCGGCTTAGGGGGTGGCGTGGTGTGTGTGTGTGTGTGTGTGTGTGGTGTGTGTGTGTGTGTGTGTGTGTGTGTGTGTGTGTGTGTGTGTGGTGTGTGTGTGTGTGTGTGTGTGTGTGCGCGCGTGTGTGTGTGTGAGGTTATACGTGTGCTGGAGTGATTGTCATGTTGTCAAAACTGATCTGCATGTGAAAGGGCGGCGTAATTACATCACTTATGCAAA
>CM051010.1:24770474-24785474 GCA_027704905.1 Muraenolepis orangiensis
GTGTGTGTGTGTGTGTGTGTGTGTGTGTGCGTGCGTGTTCATGCAAGTGTGTATGTGTGTGTGTGTGTGTCCACGGGTGTGCATTTCGAAGAGTGTGTGCGCGTACACCGTGTCTATATGTGCGTGGGTGTGTCAGAATGATTTATGAGTTGCAAATAGCTATAGCAGCGGCCCGTTTCTTCCCACTTAGTTTTTAATCTGTCTTTCCATTAATTTTGCTCGAGATGTTATTATGTTTTTTTTTTTCTCTTTCACAAGGCCGTGCACGAGGGCCGGCGCACCAGCGCACGTGTGTGTGTTAATGAGATACGGCCGGCTGTGGTGGTGTTTCGGACAAACACAAACACACACACACACACACCCTGACCACCTGAGCTTCAGCCTGCCTGCCTGCGAGGTCGCTGCAACGCAGCTTCCTGTATCTCCTCCATTTTCTCCCTTTCCTCTCTCTCCCTCCCTCACTCACGCCCTTCATTGAGAGCCACGTTGAACACCGAACTTTATTGACAGTACACGGTAGAACATGGAAACAGCAGGTCAATCCATTTAGCCCAAGGGCCGATACACCAATTCACCAATTTGTCAGCGTTAGTTTGAGAGAGAAAAGCAGCTAATCTCTCCTCTCTGCTCTCTATTGATCACACACTTAGACTCCACTTCTCTGTCTAAACACTATTGATTCTCTCTCTCTCTCTCTCTCTCTCTCTCTCTCTCTCTCTCTCTCTCTCTCTCTCTCTCTCTCTCTCTCTCTCTCTCTCTCTCTCTCTCTCTCTCTCTCTCTCTCTCTCTCTCTCTCTCTCTCTCTCTCTCTCTCTCTCTCTCTCTCTCTCTCTCTCTCTATCCTCCATTCTGCCCGCGTTCCACAGCTATTGTCACATGATGACTTATATACAACACTTACTTTTCAGACAGCATTATAAAGATTACCATCAAGTGTATTTTGTAATTCCCTGATGCGGTAGAATTATTAGAGTAGATTTCTCCTCATGCGGGATGCTAGGATGATTACTAGCTACTCTACATGGAGTTTATGAGTAGAACTGTGCTTAGGATTAAAAATGCTGTCACATTCTTTGATTTGTTCCAGGTTTTATGCAAATCCTCCAAAAACATAAATTACATAGAAATCCTCATGATGATTCATAATTAAAGCACAATTCAAAATTATGAATATCATTTATGAAAACGGATTTAACATGCAAAATGACCCATTCCCATCATGATAAGGAATATATTAAAATAAAAATCACCAGCTTGCATGGGTTCCAATTTCCATCTTACTGTGATGGGACTTGTGCTCTACCTACTGGTGACGAGGAAGTATTACAACACCCGAGTCTGCTGGTACAAAACATATACTCGTGGCATGTGCAGCCCCTTATGGAAAGCCATATGGTGCAGAAAGCGCATTTGACGCGTTAAAAGTGACAAGCGCCGTCCAAACTGCCGATACGCCGTCCAGAACTTCGTCCAAACTGCCAGAACGCCGTCCAGAACGCCGTCCAAACTGCCAAAAGACCGCCGCCAAGAACGCCGTTCAAACGGCCAAAAGAACGCCGTCCAGAACGCCGTTGTTTAACGCCGCCCAAAGGGTCCCCGAACTATGGAAAGCCATATGGTGCAGAAAGCGCTATCCATGTGACGCATTAAAAGTTACAAAACGCTGTCCAAAAAGCCAGAACGCCGCCCAGAACCCCGTCCAAACTGCCAAAAGAACGCCGTCCAGAACGCTGCTTTTAACGCCGCCCAAAGGGTCACCAAACGTCGTTCTGGACATCGTCCTCTAATATGGTAATGAGCTCCGCCCTGTGGTTTTCACAGCCACTAAATTTGAACAGTTTTCACCCAATCGGTGAAGAACGAGGACAGACCCAGCTTGTTTATCTTCTGATCTTCTTCGGATATATCTACTCTGCGCTGTATTCACATCCATCGTGTAGCCCAGGTAAATCGTGGACTCTAGAGCAGTGGTTCCCAACCTGGGGGGCGCGCCCCCCTTGGGGGGGCGCCAAAGATCGCAGGGGGGGCGCCAGGCCTCAGATGATTTGAGGCCTAATATCATATTTCGATTATTTTTTTATTTTTTTTATTTTTTTTACATATAATTGTAACGCAATACATGATTGTTGCTAAAAGCCTTGTCTCTACATTACAATAAAATATAGAAATTTATTGATTAATTAATTTTAATAAAAATTCTACAAATTAATCTGATACTCCTCCGATTCGCGCCAACATTGACGTTACTGTGTCAGCTTCCGTGGTAGTAACAGTTTGCTGTGCTTGCTAGCTAGCGACCAACTTCATAAGGTGAATATTTTGTCTAAAAATGTCTGAAAAACGTAAAGGAGATGACAGCTCATCTGCAATCAAAAAGAAAATGAGGACCTACCTAGAGAGCTATCTTAACTTAGGTTTCATGGAGGGAACGGACAAAACCCGCCCAGAGTGTGTGATATGCAGAGAGAAGCTAGCCAACGACAGCATGAAACCCTGCAAAATGAAGAGACACCAACAGACCATGCACCCAGAAACGGTCGGGCGTGATCGGGACTTTTTCATAAAGAAACAACAGTTTGTTAGGGCTGGCAGCGATGTACAGAAGGCCACCGAGGCCTCTTTTGAATGTGCACTTTTAAAAGCAAAGGCAAAGTCCGGGGGGGGGGGGGGGGGCGCAAATTCCAACAGGAGTCATTTGGGGGGGCTCTGGGTGAAAAAGGTTGGGAACCCCTGCTCTAGAGGGCGCCCACATGTTAACTAGCTACTGAATTGAACACTAATGGTACGGTAGGAATTGGTATGGTATGAATTGAACACATTTATATATTTATATAAATTATATATGTTTATATATGATCTTTTAATAAAGATTAAAGACCACTATATATGATCTTTCATTTAAGACGTCTGGCTTTTAGTTCCTCAGTCTATCTCGACATATTTGACTATAATGTGAGTAAAAGTATCTGCAAGATTCTTCACGGTGAAGGCTAAATAATATAGTGTTCTATTGCAATAGTTTGTCAATACTAGATGTTGAATTTCAAAGAACACAAACTATTACCAAGAAGCCTCAGCTCCAGTATAGACCACCATTGATAGACTTGCCTGATAGAGTTACTGTACCTCCTAACCAGTGCACATTGGACAGCACAGACATGGCCCAAGAGAGTGCCTCGGAATAGACGTCATACGTGGTAAAGTGTCTTTCCTGGGGTCCCTGACTCGGCAGTGACATGGTGATGGGAAATTGTGTGTTGACGTGCCTTTTTTGATGTTATTTACCATGTTAAATAAACGGTAGTATAAGTTCATGTTGTAGCCTATGACCTGGCAGGTTTGTTCATGACATCATATTTCATTTTAATTGGAACATAAGTTTTCAATTCCAATGACATTTTGGATTATATTTCAGTAATATGTCCCACTGTTGACCAGTAGCTCCACTTTAACAAGTTCTCCAATCGTTTTAGTTTGACCTATTCAGGGTAGATAAGGACCTAAAAGAAATGCTGAAGATGAAAACAGTTGAAAAAGAAAACAGTAATCACTGTTTATTTATCTCTTATCTTAACTAGTGGACAGATCATAATTGCTATACTTTGTAATAATTTGTAATGATTGGTAATAATTTGTGTTCTTTGAAATTTTGCCTAGCTTCAACAGGTATATCAACTATTGGCAAATGCTAACTGTTGCCCCGCTACAATTACAATTTTAGTTACTTAGCACTTTGAGATTCTTTTGAATGAAAAGTACAAATGCATTATTATTACAATATATTTTCTAAAATAATCCTTATTCACTCACATGTTGGATTATAGTCAAATATTTTGAGATAGACTGAGGAACTAAACGTCAGAGGTCTTTAATCTTAATTAAAAGATCATATAAAGAGGTCTTTAATCTTTATTGAAAGATCATATATAAACATGCCATTAGTGTTCAATTCATACTATACCAATGCATACCATACCATTGGTGTTCAATTCAGTAGCTAGTTGACATGTGGGCGCCCTCTAGAGTCCACGATTTGCCTCGGCTACCCTGTGGTTGTGAAAACAGTGCAGAAAATGTTTTTGGTTGAACGAGGCTTTGTGATGAACCAAACAGGATTCCATGGCTAATTTTAAATTTTAAATGAGCTACCTACAGCAAAACACTAATCAAATAATAGTGACTTAGGCGTGTGCAAAAAGCAATCTCGGATTACAAGCCATTGTACCAGCTACTCTGACTAAAGAACATGGCTCAAATCTAAGATTGACTGGATACCAAAGTGCCTTTGTTGTTTTTCCATGACATTTTCTAACCAGAAAGTTTGTCAGGGTAATAATATAACACCCAAAGTGGCATATTTTTGGTGTCTTTAGGATACCCAAACAAGTAGCAAGACAAACGTGGCAGAATAGGTCAATTTGAAGAAGGTCAGCGATTAACTAGTGTGGTCTGTTCTCGTTCTTCACTGATTGGGTGAAAACGGTTTAAATTGAGTGGCTGTGAAAACCACAGGGCGGAGCTCATTACCATATTAGAGAACGCCGTCCAGAACGGCGTTCGGTGACCCTTAAAAAAACGCCGTTCTTGACGCCGTTTTTTTGGCAGTTTGGACGCCGTTCTGGACGGCGTTTTGTCACTTTTAACACGTCAAATGGGTGGCACTTTCTGCACCATATGGCTTTCCATAGTCCCTGGATCAGATGTTGGACAACCAGCAACAATGTATGACTTAACTTGAGTGAGCAATAGTGGGATCGCAGCATTGCTTGTTTTATTGTACGTCTTTAAACAGTTAACTGTTACGGTTATAATAAATATAAACGGTAATAATTCATGACAAGATTAAAACATCCACGTTATGCGGACAATGGCCCATAACCGAGCCTCTTTAAGTAATATGTTAAAACTTGGCCATAGCTGTAGATGTTTATGGAATACTATTGTTTGTCGACCTTAATAGGCAAAAATGTGTGTATGTGTGTGTGTGAGAAGTGTGAGCAGTGTGCAGGCCTACATTTTTTTTATCTATACATATTTAGCTAATATTCAGTTCTGTATTACCTAAATATTGAGATGGTGTGATATGAGTGTTGTCTTCTGTGTTTCTGAGCAACGGGCTGAAGATGATGAACAAGACGAGGTTACTTTGGCTATCTCCGGGTTGATGATGAGGCCATGTCGGTTGAGCCTCGTGAAGAGATCCCGGACACGTGTCAGGTGGTCCACTTCTGAGGAACCGGCGATGAGAATGTCATCCAAGTAGACAAAGACCAATGGCATGTCCCTAAGCACCGGATCCATCAGTCGTTGAAAGGACTGCGCCACATTTTTATGTCCAAACGGCATACGCAGGAACTCAAACAGCCTGAACAGTGCTGTTTTGGGGGATGTCTGAGGGGTGGAACTCGGTGGTGGCCACGCTCCAGGTCAACTTTGAAGAAGATGGGATTGCTCGCCAGCTGCACAGAGAAATCCTGAATGTGGGGGACCAGGTAGCGGTCGGGTGTGGTAGCGCCGTTGAGGCGGTGTTAGTCCCCACACGGCTACCACCTGCCTGCTTTTGGGACGATGTGGAGAGGTGAGACCCAAGGGCTGTCCGAGCGGCGAATGATGCCAAGGCACTCCATATTCGCAAACTCCGACATCGCGACCGCCAGCCAGTCAGGGTGGAGCCGTCGGGCCCTGGCATAGATGGGGGCATAGCTTAGTGTCTATATGGTGCTAGACCCCGTATTTGGTCGTGGCAGCCGAAAAGGTTGGCTGTGTAAAGCCGGGGTACTTACCAAGGAGGCCCTAATATTTGTCACCCTGCAAGCGAACCGGAGAGACCGCCGTACTCATCGTGCCTCATCACGGACACATGCAAATGAGGAAAAAGTCAGTGCAGTCACAACAGGCGACTCCGATCACTACAAGAAGGCCAAGCATGAACTCAGCAAAGCCATTAAGAAAGGAAAATTGGATTACAGTTTGGGGGCTCTGACACCAGATGTATGTGGCAAGGTCTGAGGGTCCTCTCCAACTACAAGGGGAGCTCAGGGGCAGTCACAAACAATGACCCCAACCTACCAGATGAGTTGAACACGTTCTATGCTCGCTTTGAAAGGTGGAACTCTGAGCCGACCAACAAACTGAACATTCACCCAACTGTCCGAGTCCGAGGACAACAGAACCTTCAGAAGGGTGAAGTTAGGGAGAGGCAGCCGGCCCAGACAGAGTTCCATCCCGTGTCTTCAAGCCCTCTGCTGACCAGCTTGCTCCTGTGTTCACAGACATCTACAACGCATCAATGCAACAGTCTGTCGTCCCAGCATGCTTCAAAGAGACAACCATTGTGCCATTAACCAAAAAGACCAAGGTAACAAGCCTCAATGATTATCATCCAGTGGCTTTAACACCCATAGCCATGAAGTGCCTGGAGAAACTTGGAGAAACAGTCTTGTCGCATATTAACTTTTCCATCCCTGAGTCCCTAGACCCACTCCAGTTTGCATACAGACCAAACAGGTCTGTAGACGACGCCATCTCCCTGGCACTACACACGGCCCTGGAGCACCTAGACAGGAGCGGCAGTATAGCTCAGGAGGTAGAGCGGTCGCCTCACAACCAGAAGGTTGCTGGTTTGATCCCCGGCTCCTACTAGCAAAAACTGTCGAGGTGTCCTTCAGGAAGACACCCTAACCCTACCTGCTCCCCTCTGTATAAATAGCTGCCCACTGCTCCTAATACTAGGATGGGTTAAATTCAGAGAACACATTTCACT
This sequence comes from Muraenolepis orangiensis, assembly GCA_027704905.1. Taxonomy (NCBI): domain Eukaryota; kingdom Metazoa; phylum Chordata; class Actinopteri; order Gadiformes; family Muraenolepididae; genus Muraenolepis; species Muraenolepis orangiensis. The sequence goes on from CM051010.1 coordinate 24,777,238, forward strand.
GTATGTTTACATGTATGTGACCAATAAAGAGGATTCAATCCTCCAGATTTGTTTTTTTGTATTTGGAGGGACACCTACGTCAGACTGCTGTTCATTGACTACAGCTCGGCGTTCAACACCATTGTTCCCTCCAAGCTGGTCCTGAAACTGAGGGACCTAGGTCTGGGCGACCCCATCTGTAACTGGATTATGGACTTCTTGACGGGCAGGCCTCAAGTGGTGAAGATTGGGAACAACATCTAATCCACGCTGGTCCTCAACCCCCGGAGCACCCCAAGGCTGCTGCCTCAGTCCCCGGCTGTACTCGCTGTACACACATGACTGTATTGCCAAGCACAGCAGTAATCGGATTATCAAGTTGGCAGACGACACCACAGTCATCGGCCTGATACGACAAAACAGAATACAGAGATGAGGTAGTCTGGATGACGCGATGGTGCAAGGACAACAGCCTCGCACTGAATGTCAGTAAGTGTCAACTAAGGAGCTCATCGTAAACTTTAGGAGCCACCGGGGCACCCACTCCACCATCAGCCTGGACTGGACACCGGTGGAAGTCAGCTGCTTCCGTTTCCTAGGGCTACAGATTTCCGACAACCTATCGTGGACCCGCAACACGGAGGTCATGCTGAAAGGGGTCATGCTGAAGCAGGCACACCAGCGCCTCTATGCCCTGAGGTGGAAAAGCGGAATAGGCACGGTGGCTACTGAACTTTTACCGTAGCACTGTAGAGAGCGTCCTCACTGTGTGGTATGGCAACACCACTGCACAGGACAAGAAAGCCATCCAGAGGGTCATGAGGATGGCAGAAAAGATCATCGGGTGTGCACTTCCATGCATTGAGATCTTTAGGACCATCTGCATCCCAAAGGACCGCAACCACCCTGGGCATCTCTTCTCCCCCTGCGGTCCAGTCGCCGGTTCTGCAGCATCCACACAAGGACTACCAGGTTCAAGCAGAATTTTTCTACACAGGTAGTGTGCCTATTGAACTGCTAGGAGTGCTGCCACTATCATAATATTATCATTCATATTACATTACACTATGATACTTGCTGGACTTCATCATTCTGTACTGTACTGCACTGTATTAATGATGCTGCTGCACTAGTGGCACTTTAAAATGCTTTTTGCACAATTTACCATATGTATATATCATCCATCAGTCACTGTATGTTCTTTATATTGTGAACAGTATTGTTATAGTACAGGGTTAGGGTTAGGGGATGGTACTGAGGGCTTATGTTGGCATGTAAAACCCAGACACATTTGAAGAAGAATAAGGACATTTTTTGTAACTAGTGAGCTATACCCAGAGGAACATTGTACTGCTTACAATCGTCTCTTCTTTGTCTTATCAGAAATAAATCAGCTTTTATTTTGAGATAAGTCTGACCTGGTATCCTAAACCTTAGGAGAAGTAAGTCGCTTTGGATAAAAGCGTCTGCCAAATGCCCTAAATGTAAATGTAAATGTAAATGAGAAGTAAGTAAAATAATAGATCAATCTTAGACCAGTTTGACCAGAAAGGTATAAGCTTTTCTCAATAAAGCTTTCTTGTGGATCTTCTTGCGATCGCAAGAGCTGATTATTTCAGGCAAAATAAATATCAGTGCAGTAAGAGAAATCATTGAGCTTCAATTGGGATTGGTGTGAGCCAAGAAGAAGTCTATTTCTTAGAAGCTGCATTTAGGAAAATGGTCAAAATCTCTTACTGATCTTAAATTGAGCTCTTAAATTGAGCTCAGCTTTGTCTAGGAGAAATAGGCAGGACAAGATAAGATCTTATTTTAAATTGTGTTTTCTCTGAGATTTTTTAGATATTGTTGGCAATTTGTGCTGTGAAAGTTGTTCTTCCTTCATTCAGGTGTTCTGACCACAGAACAACATAATATATAGCCTGGGCAGCTAGTAGGAATGGCCGCTGTTCTTCACATGACAATAGGCCTATTACAAAGGTAGCGTCAGTAAGTCAAGTAAAATAACTTTTATGCCCGCTTCGACCGGGACAACCACGAACTGCCCACCAGGGCTACTCTCCCCGCTCTCCCCCACAGATGTGCGTGCGGCACTGAGCAGAACAAATGCGCATCTGGTCCTGATGGCATCCCCGGTCGCGTGCTCAGGAACTGCGCTGAGCAGCTGACCGAGGTCCTTACTGACATTTTCAACATGTCACTAGCTCAGGCAGCTGTCCCAGCGTGCTTTAGAACCACCTCCATTGTGCCAGTGCCAAAACACTCCTCTGCAGCGAGCCTAAGCGACTTCCACCCTGTTGCACTCACCCCCATCATCATGAAGTGCTTCGAGAGATTGGTCCTGGCTCACCTCAAATCTGGCCTCTCACCCTCACTGGATAAACACCAATTTGCCTACCGTGAGAACAGGAGCACGGAGGACGCCATTTCCTCAGCCCTTCACTCTGCTCTCTCCCACCTGGATGAGAGCAACACCTACGTGGGAATGTTGTTCATCAACTTCAGCTCAGCATTCAACATCATCATCCCCTCCAAACTCATCCTCAAACTGATCTCTGCTGACAATAACATTTCATCATCGATGTCTTCACTGGCCTTGCACTGTATCATAACTCCCTACCTCTACGTATAGTTTACATATTTACTGTTTACATAGTCATGTTTACATTGTTTACATGTACATTTTTACTGTACTTACCATACATATATATTAATCTTCAACTGTTGATATAACTACACACCTCTGCTCACTACCTGCTGTATATACATTTATATATGTTTATCTTGTTGATACAACTGCATACCCCTGCCCACTACCTGTTTATACTTGTATAATTACTTACCTTGTATATATATATATATATATACCTATAATTATTTACATATCATACCTACTCTATAAGTTATTGTATACCTGTTTTTAGTTTTAACTGTACATTATATACTACCATGCACTTTACTGCAACATTTGCACTCTGGTTAGATGCCAAATTATTTTCGCTACTTTTGCTGTGCAATGACAATACATTTTAATCTAATCTAATCTCATCTAAAAGGCACCGTAAAGTATATTAACCTGTGTTTAATTCAAATAAGACCTACTAGGAAAGCCAGTGATGCACGTAAATCACGTAAATAATCTAATCGCGGGCCAAAGAAACACTGCCAGCCATGCTTTCTGTTTACGTTTGGCATCATGCACCTGGAACGCTTTGAGGTCGTAACTCGAAAGGTTCAAGTCGGAAACATACGACTCACGAGTTGTCTGGAACGTGGCAATAGTTCTCAACATCCTGAACGAGGACAGCGTGTTTCTTGTGCGGATTTATTTTCGGGAAGAGTGAGGGAATTCAGCAAGGTGATTATTCAGGTCGCACTTGAAAACGCCAGACGCGCTTCTGAAAACCCCCTGCTGGGGGCGCTAGGGGGCGTTTTGAGAGCGTTTGAAAACGCTCAGCACCTCACCTCGCTCCTGGCGTTTTTTGAGCTGCGTAGGAAGTTTCTTCCACCAGGCTATCCACCTGAATGAAAACGAAGACCCCCACCCCCCCCCCCCCTTCTATTAAAATGTAAAACGTGTTCATTTTTCAAAGCAATTGAATAATTGAACTATCAAGGCACCACCATTTCATTGTTTTGAGTAACGAAAGGGTAAATTGGAAGCTGGAAGTGGAAGAAACAAAAAAAAACAATATGTTACAAACGTTATCTGATAACATTAAACATCTCTATAAACATTTAAAACAAATACAAATCTTGAATCTTGAATTTGACTTGATTCAATCAAAGGTCAAAATGTTTTAACAGGAGACATTATATTTCAATTCAAACACTAGGAGCTTTAATGTTTGATTAATATAGTAGTTATTTGAAGAAATATATACCTTTGAACTAGTAATGAATTTTATTGCATACAATCCATATATATATATATATATATATATATATATATATATATATATATATATCATACAATACATATTGTGTAGTATTTCTTTACATAGATAGAACAGTATACAGAATTTACATGTGTGCTATTATTAAGACTAGTGCCAAGAGGAAAACTGATCCCATAATCAAGTTTACCATAAGATCATAGTGAACATCAGATATTTACATATTCAAAAGACAAGGCTAACGACGACTGTTTTGGCGAAACACTGGAATGTTTTAACATACATACACAACTACATTGATATAGAAATTGCTCCACTAAAGGAGGGAACCAAGCACTAGTAGTAGTGTGTAGTATATCAACGAGCATTTGTATTTGACCAGTCACAGTGCATTGAACACAAAACATTGTCTCAGAGTTAGGGCCTAAAAGGTGTTTGTGCCTCTACAAGCGGCTATACGGTCTGTTTACCTTCATCCGTCTCCGTTTTGGCTGGGAGCCACCTAAATTCGTACCCTTCCTTAGGCAAAACAGTGTCCATATTGTCTCCTTTCTGACCTTCGACACTATTAACTAGTCTGTACCCTAACAACGACATAGCATCTTTACAAAACTCCTGGATACGCTCGACCTTAGCATGTTCCAGTGTGGCACGCCATGCCTGTGACAGGGATGTGGCGTTCTGAGTGATTATGTTGAAGGTGCCGCCCCGAGAGTCTTTCCCGTGGGTCACTCTGTAGATCCATTCTCCAACTTGCGTGTTCATCTCCAGGCCGACAAATTTGTACATGTCGTCGACCTCCTCCAAGGTGTTGAGAACTAAATCCTCGTAACGCACCATCTTGTAGCGGCCCTTCAGGAAGTCAGGGGGCTTCTGAGTGGCTCGCTCATGGATGCGCAGGTGGCTGCGACACACCTCTCTCATGACCTCCATCTGCATGTCTACGTCGGGGACCGTGGTGTGGTTTAGCACGATGGTGTTGTCTCTGTGGAAGGCTGCGGCGGCATTCTCCCTGGAGAACACCACGGCCCGGGGGTCTCGCACCAGGTGGATGATCCGCAGGTCCATGCTGGGGTCCTGGAGGAGTGGGTAGAGGGACTCTAGTTCCAAGAAACGTACCTCCTTCAGCACCACGTGGCTGTGGGTGCGGCAGGCCTCCTCGGCTCCCCGCAGCCCCCTGGTGTCACAGTGTCTGGAGCACTGGGCCGGGTCTTCGCGAGGGGAGTACGAGCATGCCGGCGGGGAACATAGCGCCCGGCTTTGGGTCCACATGTACAGCGAGGACAAATTGTGCTGCTCAGGCAGGTAAGCCTCCACCACCGCCAGGTCGCACTTGAACACGCTGTGGACCAGGTCCCTCACCGCCATCTTCAGGGTGCGGGCGCTGTAGTGTGAGAGTTGGCTCCAGACGTGCCAGGCGGGCTCCATCAGGTAGAAGACAGAGGGATGCTGGTTGAAGACTTGGCCCAGGAAGGAGGATCCGGAGCGGCAGGATGAGAGCAGCAGCACGTGGACCTTGCCGTGGTTTGACGAGGGCAGATGGCAGGGGTCGGCCTGGGTGTACCAGTGGATCAGCAGCACCACCGCAGTGCCTTGGAGAAGCACCAGGACAGCCAAGGTCACAGGGCCCAGTTTCGGGCGAGTCATGTTGCCGGCCTGGGGTCCCTCTCTCTTCCAGTGGCTCAGGGGGTGGAGGTGTGTCTCGGTCTCTCTCTTCCAGTGGCTCAGGGGGTGGAGGTGTGTCTCGGTCTCTCTTCCAGTGGCTCAGGGGGTGGAGGTGTGTCTCAGTCTCTCTCTTCCAGTGGCTCAGGGGGTGGAGGTGTGTCTCTGTCTCTCTCTTCCAGTGGCTCAGGGGGTGGAGGTGTGTCTCTGTCTCTCTTCCAGTGGCTCAGGGGGTGGAGGTGTGTCTCTGTCTCTCTCTTCCAGTGGCTCAGGGGGTGGAGGTGTGTCTCTATCCTGGTAGAGCAGGTCTCCAAACATGTTGGCACCACTTCGCCCATAGGGGGCGCTGTAGTTCACGGTTTAACGCTCAGCCTCTTGGACCCAAAAGGTCCGTCTGGATCGACTTTTCTGTATGGTGACAGTTTCCAGAAAACTTCAGCAAGATAATACAAAAAAAACACAAACCCGAATTACAAAACCTGTGTAGATTCTCTATAGAAGTGTGACCTAAAAACAGTGGCCGAGTCGTGTGGAATTTAAATGATGGTCTCATTATTGTTGTGATTGCTGGGGTGGCTGTTTCTGGGAATGCTCCCATCGCAAGTAGACTACTTTTATAATAATTGTAGCAATTATTGAGCAATTGAGTTTATCAGCCGTGTGTACAGTGTAGTGTATTGTTATACCCTCAGTATAAACGTAATCATTGTCACTTGATATGCATTGTAAGAACTGTTAGCGGTCACCATGCAGGCGCCACTTGGACGCTGGAGATGCGGCCACATGGTGCTTTATGGCTCCAAAGAAGGCACCGAGACCATATAGAGCTTTCTTATTGGTCGAGCTGGGCATCTGAGTCATCGAGGAGGCGGGATGAATGTTCTGAATCCACCACTTTCGTTCGTCATCCCTTTAGGTCAGTGGTTCTTAACCTGGGTTCGATCGAACCCCAGGGGTTGGGTGAGTCAGTCTCAGGGGTTCGGTGGAGGTCAAGACACACACACTGTGTGCGTGTCCGTTTCGTTCACCTCACTCGTACAAGAGCGTCTGGCTGCAGACTCATGGGCAAGTGGAGCTCCACTCCAGAACGGACATACGTCACCTCTACTCACCTCCACTGTCCAAAAAAATGTGTAAGTTATGTAGGTTAAAAGAACATTATAATATCATAATGTATGTTTACATACAAGTACCATACATCAAACAAAGACATAAATGACACAAACCTACTATCGGCCTGCAGTATTTTAATGACCAAAACGTCAATAGCCTACCTTTATTTTGTTAGACATCCATGTGACATACAACAAACACAAACAACAAATCGTGAGGATTGAATCCTCTTTATTGGTCACATACATGTAAACATACAGTGAAATGTGTTCTCTGCATTTAACCCATCCTAGTGTTAGGAGCAGTGGGCAGCTATTTATACAGTGAACAATTAAAAGCGTAAGTAATAATGTGGGCGTTTTGAAATAAGAACTCTGTGAAAGTATATATTGATCTCCAGGGCGATTCATCATAGCAATGAATAAGCTCAAAGGGTTAAGAGAGGAGGTCAAGGAGAACGCTGGCTTCCAGAGCAAGTGGATGTCCTGACATCCGTAGGGAGATGGGGAGCCTACTTCACTAGGGTATAAGCCATCATGGTGGTCGGTCTGATTGTAGTGATCCTGATAGTCAGTGCTATTGCTATCATACGAGGAATGATAGGGCAATGAATATACAAGCAGTTCAAATGGCTGTCATGCATTATATTGAAGCCTGCCTGGCCCTCTGTGTCATCTTTACGATGGAAAATAAACGTACATACAAAATAATACTTAAAATACAACACAAGAGATCAGTTTTCGTTGAACAACTCATGGTTTATTACTACATTACAAGGACATCAGGCCACCACAGTTTACAGTATGACAAAATGTGGGACACTTTTGACAGAATTGTCATTATTGTTGGATCAATATTATTTTTGATTGTTTAATGTTTTACAAATCTAAAAGGACTTTAGATATTTTGAAAGTACAGGTGAGGTTATTCAATGACCTGACCAATAATAATAAAGTTTATTCCGAATATACTTTAAGAATAATAAATAAAGTTTCTACATTTTTTATTTTATGAATTTTCTTTTAACATGCCTTCTATTGTACGTAAATCCGCTGACCTCTACCTGCTTGTACATTCTTATCGCTTCATGGGTAAACACAATAGACAAAAGCTTCTCAGGTGAAGAATTTCGAGCGCTTTTCAAACACAAGTCACAAATCTCGCTCAGCTGAGCCTTCTACTATGTAGTGCTAACATATTTATTCCTAAATTACCTGTTTACTGTACCTGCCATACATTTACATCTATGTATTTGTATCCTGCTTTCAATAATAGCATACCCCTGATCACTACGTTAAATGATCACTTACACTTACCTGTATATACACATACCTATTATTATGCTCATATCACATTTATACCTAGACTGTCTTTTAACCTGTAAATTTAAACTGTAAATTATATAATATTACCATGCACTTTACTGCAACATTTGCACTCTGGTTAGATGCTAAATTATTTTCGCTGTACTGTATTTGTGCTGTGCAATCTAATCTTATCTATGTCAAATCTCGCTCAGCTGACCCTTCTACTATGTAGCGCTATGTCAAATCTCGCTCAGCTGACCCTTCTACTATGTAGCGCTAT
>CM051010.1:24787974-24860474 GCA_027704905.1 Muraenolepis orangiensis
TTTTTTCGTAGCTCCGTGCTTGTACCCGTTAGCGGTGACATCTAGTGGCTCGCCAGGCACATCACACCAACTAATCGCTGAAATGTTCAGATAAAAGACGTGTTCCACATTAATATACGAGTCAAGTCAAGTCAAGTGAAGTTTATTGTCACATCAAAGTTATACAAGTATAAGCAATGGGTGAACATCTTATGTGCAATACACGCAGACGACAGACAGCAGTTATACAAATGAAAATAATAGAATAAAAAAAAAGAGTAAATAAACAAAAATGTCATATTTTGTTTAACAGGTTCATCCGTTTTGTTTATCGGTAAAAAAAAGATAAATAATAATAATGTGTATTACTTGTTTTATTACCTCCGCCAAGGAAGATGGGAGGAGGCTATGTTTATTTTGCCCCTGTTTGTTTGTTGTAAGCAAGATAACGCACAATGCTATGTACGGAATCAGACAACACTTGGTGGTCAGATGACTGCCCTCTAATTCATTGTTTAGTACACAAATTGTGCACCACAGCGCCTGCATGAGGCAGACCAGGGGGTCACCGGACCGGCTGGCTCACCTGCACCGCAGGGTGAGACCCTGCCCTGTGTAGCCTGGTGGCGGAGCTCTGTCTGGGCCTGGCTGCAGGAGAACTCCAGGCTGGACTGGAGCAGCGTGGGTGGGCACACAGAGAAGCCCACAGGGAGGCCCGATATGTGGGAGCATCTTGGGGAAGAGAGAGAGAGAGAGAGGAATTCTGTGTGTGGACTATTAGCAGCAGTCTCTTACAGTCGGGAGAACAAGTATTTGATACACTGGCGATTTTGTAGGTTTTCCCACTTACAAAGCATGTAGAGGTCTGTCATTTGTATCATAGGTACACTTCAACTGTGAGAGACGGAATCTAAAACAAAATTCCAGAAAATCACACAAAATCACATCACGATTTTTAAGTAATTAATTTGCATTTTATTGCATGAAATAAGTATTTGATACATCAGAAAAACAGAACTTAATATTTGGTAAAGAAACCTTTGTTTGCAATTACAGAGATCAGACGTTTCCTGTAGTTCTTGACCAGGTTTGCACACACTGCAGCAGGGCATTTTGGCCCACTCCTCCATACAGATCTTCTCCAGATCCTTCAGGTTTCGGGGCTGTCGCTGGGCAACACAGACTTTCAGCTCCCTCCAAAGATTTTCTATTGGGTTCGGGTCTGGAGACTAGGTGGCTTGGCCACTCCAGGACCTTGAGATGCTTCTTACGGAGCCACTCCTTAGTTGCCCTGGCTGTGTGTTTCAGGTCGTTGTCATGCTGGAAGACCCAGCCACGACCCATCTTCAATGCTCTTATTGAAGGAAGGAGGTTGTTGGCCAAGATCTCGCGATACATGGCCCCATCCATCCTCCCCTCAATACGGTGCATTCGTCATGTCCCCTTTGCAGAAAAGCATCCCCAAAGAATGATGTTTCCACCTCCATGCTTCACGGTTGGGATGGTGTTCTTGGGGTTGTACTCATCCTTCTTCTTCCTCCAAACACAGCGAGTGGAGTTTATGCCAAAAAGCTCTATTTTGGTCTCATCAGACCACATGACCTTCTCCCATTCCTCCTCTGGATCATCCAGATGGTCATTGGCAAACCTCAGACGGGCCTGGACATGCACCGGCTTGAGCAGGGGGACCTTGCGTGCGCTGCAGAATTTTAATCCATGACGGCATAGTGTGTTACAAATAGTTTTCTTTGAGACTGTGGTCCCAGCTCTCTTCAGGTCATTGACCAGGTCCTGCCGTGTAGTTCTGGGCTGATCCCTCACCTTTCTCATGATCATTGATGCCCCACGAGGTGAGATCTTGCATGGAGGCCCAGATCGAGGGAGATTGACCGTCATCTTGAACTTCTTCCATTTTCTAATAATTGCGCCAACAGTTGTTGCCTTCTCACCAAGCTGCTTGCCTATTGTCCTGTAGCCCATCCCAGCCTTGTGCAGGTCTACAATTTTGTCCCTGATGTCCTTAGACAGCTCTTTGGTCTTGCCCATGGTGGAGAGGTTGGAGTCGGATTGATTGAGTGTGTGGAGAGGTGTGTTTTATACAGGTAACGAGTTGAAACAGGTGCAGTTAATACAGGTAATGAGTGGAGAATAGGAGGGCTTCTTAAAGAAAAACGAACAGGTCTGTGAGAGCCCGAATTTTTACTGGTTGGTAGATGATCAAATACTTATTTCATGCAATAAAATGCAAATGAATTACTTAAAAATCATACAATGTGATTTTCTTTTTGTTTTAGATTCCGTCTCTCACAGTTGAAGTGTACCTATGATAGAAATGACAGACCTCTACATGCTTTGTAAGTGGGAAAACCTGCAAAATCGCCAGTGTATCAAATACTTGTTCTCCCCACTGTATATAAGTCACTGCAGATTTGTTAAAATCATCCCAAATATTGAACAGACATCCACTATTGCTATTGCTACAGACAAATGTCTTAAGAAGTTGATTATTTAGACAACCTCCCCCTCTCACCTGGTGAACACGGCCCTCCGCAGAGCCTGGCCGTCGTAGGCACACTTCCCCACCACCAGTGCGCTAAAGTAGAGCGCCCCCTGCAGGTAGTGGGACAGAAGGGCACCCTGGAAGCCCAGCACGCCCCAGCGGGCCAGCTTGTCGCTACAGGAGAGGGACAGGGTTGGCTCCCCGCGGCCGGGCTTCACACGCAGCACCCCCGTGCCGTGATAGGCCACCCCTGGCAGGCAAGGGTCCGCGATTGTCCCTGGCACACACTTGGCACCCGTTCTGTGGACGTCCGGGGCCGGAGAGGGGCCATCGTCTGCCCCGAGGGGCAGAATGGCATCCGGTGGGGCGGCATCTGTGGTAGAGCTAGACGATATGGTTCAAATCAAGATCAATATACAGTATATTGATCAGCAAGTATTTTCTTTTTATATATAGAAAGCTATATAGACAGCTTTCGCAATATGGCAAAAATCACACGTTACATATTCAAAATGACCAGTAACGGTCAGTTGCATTAAACTGTATTTTAATGCGCGTGTGTGACGTCAAACAAAACTAGGAAATTTTTTAATAATATTCTATATAATCTAAATAATGTACATTTTGACAGATTTAAAACCACATTTGCTTGTTACCATCCAGGTAGACAACATTATTGTGTCTCACGATATCATCACAATATGATTCCACTCAAATACGATAACGAATAATACTGAATGATTGCCCCTACCCCATGGCCCCGTCCTCTGGCTGCTCTTGGGAAGGCAGCAGGTAGGTTCTATGGGCTTCAGTTTGCTTGGACGCCTCACTGCTGGACGTTGGTCCTTTTGCGGATGACTGCAGTCCAGCCGCGTCTCCTTTGGTCTCCTGCCCGCGGTCCTCTCTCGCGGGGCCCCCAGAACGATGCTGTTTGCAGTGGTGTTGTCCTTCTTTTGGCGGCTCTTCTGCTTTCCGTTTGGAGGTCCCGCCCCCTGCTGTCACCTCATTGGCTCCTTTATTGGGCGGATCAGTGACTCTGATAGGAGGGTACGGCTGGACTTCCCTGTCAGCCATGGGGATGATGGAAGCATCACCGCCTGTTGGAACACATATGCTGTATACACTGGTGGTGGTCTTATTACAAACTAGAGGGCACTCAGTAGAGTGCATACCTCCGCCACACCAAAAAGTCCTCTTGATCCAGATCTGCGTCAAAATAGAATTTGAACTGTTCCTTGGACCATAAGTAATCTAACCACCATGTTTTGCCCAATTCCGTACATCACTTTTTGAGTTATCTTGCTTACAGACAAACAAACAAACAGACAGGGGCGAAAACATAACCTTCTCCTATCTTCAATGGCGGAGGTTAATATTACAACATTACAGTTCACATTCGAACAAAACACAAGAAAGGTGTTTTAAAAAGGGGTGGGAGAGCGGATTCATTCCATTCTGTTTACACTCAGTGTGGCTACAGCGCTGCTGCTGGAAAACTCACAGGGAGTGTGACTGGTGAAGAAGACGAAGGACACACCAGGCCTCAGCCTCCACTTCCCCTGCTGCTCGGCCTCACAGAACACCACACTGGCCAGGCCACACACCGCTCTGCGGAGCTGCTCTGTCAGGTACCTGGACCACACACACACACACACACACACAAACAGCATAAACAGACACACACATGCACAGCACACACATGCATGACCATGGTCACAGGACATGGTCACTTTGCATCGTTGATAACACACACACACACACACACACACACACACACACACACACACACACACACACACACACACACACACACACACACACACACACACACACACACACACACACACACACACACACACACACCTGACACATCCCCGTCGTGCAATGACTTCTGCATGACTGTCGTTAAGGACATCCCCTGTGGAAGTCAGAAGGAAACGCAAACAGATTTCAAACACATGTCTCACATTTTGTTTTTTGGAGTTTTAAAGAATAACTTTGCAGTATTTTCAGCCATATCTCCATCTATCCCCCTTAGAGATATAGTGTGAAAAACGTATGCAGTTGTTGCAGATGCTCCGTGTTTCTGGGGCACAGCTCTCTGCAGAGACAATGACGGCGTTGGGATAAGATTTGCGTTATTATCCAGTGGACAAAAGTAGTGGGCGAGATCGGAGCCCAGGCACCGTGGAGGAAAGATTGCACATTTGCATACACGACAAACATTGAAATGATTGTTGAAACACTGCAAAATTCCCTTTTAAGACTCAGTATTACAGTGTTATAGTAAAATAAACAAAAAATAATAATACAGACCCTTGGAGCTCATGGCTGTGCGTCCAATACATTTGGTCCCAGTTCCTATAGACACCACATCCTTTTTTACTGCAAAGAAAGAATACGACGGAAATTATACAATTCAATCCAATCTGGATTTGGAATAACCTAGAATGAGTAAGTCAAGTCAAGTCATTTATTTGTCTAGCACATTTAAAACAACAGAAGTTGACCCAAAGTGCTTTTTTTTGATTGAGGCAGATGAAAATGACCTTACAGGTATACATGGTAAAGGTAAAAGTAAACAAGTTCAGTAGGTCCCAGTGGAAAACACAAGAACAGTAATGGAAAAATAATATAATACAATAAAGTTAAATAAATAAAAGTAAGTAAAGTAAAAAAAATAAAGTAACACTCTGTATGTGATATGTATGTAATTAATGACCGATTACAAATAACAAGAATGTATGTTTGTATTAATAATGTTTTAAAACCTGTCCCATCAGTGTGCAGCCCCTGGGTGACCTGCACCACTCCGGCCACCAGGGTCCACTCTCTCCCCGGGTCAGGCTTCCCTCTCTTCGGCAGCGCATCAAAACGATCATAACACAGTTTCGCGATATCGTCAGCGGTCCACATCCTGAATTGATGTGCGAATATTTAAGGTAACGTTGAAAGAACGTTTGTTGTTTTTGTTGGTTGTTGTAATGTTAACATTACTGTAGGGATATTTGGGATAAGACGTGTAAGGGCCGAAGTTAAGAGACACTTGGAGAAAATAAAGAAAGAGCGGAAGTCATTGCCAGGTGTACTTCCGGGATATCGTTGAAGACATTTCACAATAAAGGTTCCTCCAAGTGTTCCCACTAAGTATCAAAGTGAAAAAAAGATAACAAACCTTTAAACCATTAACAAACTTAACTTAAATGGATGAGTTAAAGCAGAATAATGTTTAAGGGTATATTGGCAGGAGTATGACTAAAAGCATACCTTATGTATTCATGTGTGTATATATATATATATATATATATATAAGATTATTAGATTAGATTCACATGTATTGTCATTGCACAGCACAAATACAGTACAGCGAAACTGATTTGGCATCTAACCAGAGTTGCAGTGAAGTGCATGGTAATATATGTAAAAGCAGTCTACTACAAAACGACGACTAAAAACGTATTAAAAAATATATATATATATATAATAAAATAACTTATCGAGTAAGTATGAGATATGTGCATACTTATTTATTTTTATTAGGTATATATATATACATACAGGTATGTATGCAAGTATAAACAGATAGTGAGCAGGGGTAGGCAGTTGTATCAACCAGACACATTTGACAGTTCAGCAGTTGAAGATTAATATATATACAGTAAAAATGTATGTAAAATGTATGGCTGTCATAAAGCTATTTGAAAAATAAATATGTAAACTATAGGAGGTAGGGAGTTATGAAACAGTGCAAGGCCGTTGAAGACATTGATGGTGAAAGGGTTTTGTCAGCAGAGTTAAGAGAGATGACAGCTGAGGGGAAGAAGCTGTTCCTGAGCCTGCTTGACTTGGAACAGAGGTTCCTGTAGCGCCTCCCGGAGGGCTAAGAAAAAACAGCTGTACAGTACAGCAAAAATAATTTGGCATCTAAACAGAGTGCAAATGTTGCAGTAAAGTGCATGGTAATATATAATGTACAGTGGTTTAATAATATGTAAAAACAGTCTACTAAAACACTACGACTAAAAACAGGGATAAAATAACTTTTAGAGTAATATAAGGTATATATTAGGATTATGTGTATATATACAGTGAAGGAAATAATTATTTGATCCCTTGTCGATTTTGTAAGTTTGCCAAAAATCGCCACTTACAAAGAAATGAACATTCTATAATTTTAATGGTATGATGGTCTTGTAGCCCATTCCAGCCTTGTGCAGGTCTACAATCATGTCCCTGATGTCCTTAGACAGATCTTTGGTCTTGCCCATGGTGGCGAGGTTGGAATCTGATTGATTGATTCTGTGGACAGGTGTCTTTTATACAGGTAATGAGATGATATTAAGAGTACTTTCTTAAAGCGAGAGGACTTATCTAACTGGTCTGTCGGAGCCAGAATTCCTGTTGGTTCCAAGGGGATCAAATACGTATTTCACTCAATCAAATGCAAATCAATTTATAACTTTTATATGATGTCAATTTCTGGATTTGTTTTTTGATATTCTGTAAATAAACCTACCAATAAAATGATAGACAGTTTATTTCTTTGTAAGTGGGCAAACTTACAAAATCGACAAGGGATCAAATAATTATTTCCTTCACTGTGTACACCTAATCCACTAGTAATTTTGGTTCTCGGTCTTCACTGAAACGTGTGATACAATTGATGCCAATTGAACCCGTTTCTTAGATATTGATATATATTTTCTTGGTATATATTTAACATATTAAATGAACAAAATAACATTAGTTATTGTATTGTCCAGCCTGAGCACGGTTCTCTGTCAATTATTATGGGAATGCTGGAAGCAAAGGCACCTTCAGGCCTACGTTCGGACTTCCTTCTTCTAAATGGAGGCCTGCTCCCTAACCCTAGGGTAAGGGGTTAGGGTAAACCATGAACCCAGTCCTATATGTCGGGCCAATAGTCTGGGTTTACAAAAAAAACACCATGAAACCAAGAAGCTGACAGGATATTACAAAAATACGAACATACATTACTATACAGGTTCTTATACACGGGAGCCTATGAGGAACAAGAGACCATTTCATTACAAAAATACATATTTTCCATTTAGATAAATTGTGTTAAGGGACAGACGTCTGTACTCCCCACTGTACAATTACAGTCATGCGGCAGTTATAAAGTGATGCAAACCAAAATGTTTTCTTTATGCTGACGTCAAAACAACGGAGTCATTCAGCCAGTGAGTTGGCTTCACATAGCTAAATGATTCATGTGCTTTATACTACTGGAACATATTGTACAGCATCATTTTAGAGCCAGCTTCAAGTGTTTTTATTATTATTTATTTTTTGCTTCACTGCCCTCGGGGGTTAAATACAATTGAATAAATACAAATATAAATAATAAAGTATAATAAGTTGATCAAGCTGTGTGGGTTGAGTTGTATATACATGTAGCCTAGAACTACAGACACATGTGACACTGCCGAGGTGCCCTTGAGCAAGGCACCAGACCCCTACACTGATCCCTGGGCACTGTATATTCAATCGCTGCCCACTTCTCCTAATACTAGGATGGGTTAAATGCAGAGCAATTGATTTCATTGTGTGTTTAGATGTATGTGACCAATAAAGATTTAGATTTAGATGTATGACAAGCGTTGTAATCAATTCACGGAAACACACACACACACACACACACACACACGCACGCACGCACGCATAAACACACACACACACACGCACGCACCCATAAACACACACACACACACACACACGCACCCATAAACACACAAGACAATTTTCCAAGAGTGAAGTCTCATTTATTTCGTCTATGTACAGGAAAAATGCAGAATTTCACAATTGATGGACAATAAAAATAAAATCACATTTCATCTTTCTCCGACCTCGGTCACTTCCTCTCCTCTTCACGGACACAAGCGCAACACACTCAACATGTCAACACACATACACAATCTCTCTCTCTCTCGTGTCCCTATTAAACATCTCTTTGATAGATATACTGTATTTGCATTTAGCTGTGCTATTATTGTGATTTGCTGTATGAAACAATCCTGTTCTTCTCGCTGGAGGTAAGAGTTAATAAGCACTTGTCTCATTGAGGACAGGAGGAAATTCTTGGTGGGTGGGTGGATGGGTCGTGGCGAGAGGGGGGGGGGGGTGTTTTACATGTGTGTTTGTATGTGTGTGGGGCTCTTAGTGAAACTTAACACTTATTCATATGGGACACACAGACACACACACACACACACACACACACACACACACACGACAATGCGCAGGCACACATGGGTACTGAATCAAGCATAAGCTCCTCCCTTTCCTCTTCCAGTTCCCGCTCTTCCACACAAACAAGCCGCCCCCACGCCAGAGGCAGCTCTAATCTACAGATGGCAGGGCATCTCACACCTCCGTGATAATTATTCCAAACAAAAGAGTAACGGTTGGGGAAGAAGGGGGGAAAAACAAAAACGCTATCCCAACAGAGTGGGGATAACCAGGCGGCCCCCGCCCCCTACCCCTGCCCGTGTGCTAGTCTCTCGCCGGCCCTCCCTCCCTCCCTCACTCACTCCTGGCCGAATCCCTCCGTCTCCTCGATGGCGAACAACAGCTTCTCTCTCAGCTGCTCCAGGCTCCTGTAGGGCGGAAGGTCCAGGCGGTTGAAGCTGTGGAGGGAGAGAGGGGGAGAGAGAGAGATTGAAAAGGGCTTTCAATAGAGGCTGTCACCTCATACATAAACAAATAAAGACTTCGATTGCCAAGTGTCTTTGGTCTCCTCACCAGGTGTGGCTTCTTGGAAGCCAAGTATCCTTCCCCACCTTGTCTATACAGAACTTCTGGGGACCATTGCTCCCTGTACAGGTGACACACACACACAACAGAACAATTCAGTGTCAAAGTCAGCTCTTCCACCACTGGGTAGTAGCATAGCAGTCAACCTAACTTTTCTTTGCTTTAGCGAGAGAAACGGTTGTCCGGTACCTATGAGTTCGGTGAAGCCGCCGACGGGCAGGCGGCAGGTCCCCGTGACGAACTGGAGGAGGCGGATCCTCTTCTCATTGTCCATCTCTTTCACCACCTGCAGCACGACACATCGGTCAATCTCTACAGAACAGACATACAGGGGGACGGACACACACACACACACACACACACACACACACACACACACACACACACACACACACACACACACACACACACACACACACACACACACACACACACACACACACACACACACACACACACACAACACACACACACACACACACACACACACACACACACCTGCCAGAACCAGTGGATCTGCTTGCTGTTTTTGGTGTAGTGTCTGTAGATGGTGTTCTTCTGCCAGTCTGCCAGGTCGATCTCCTGCATTCCGCACAGCATGAGCTGGAGAAGAAAGACGTGACCACCGTTAGTCTTCTGGACACTAAGGCCCCTCTGAGGGGCGTTCAGACAGAGGGGTGGACGGTGATCTCCAGGGCTGGGAGGCTAGACCCTTTCAAGAAGATCCCGTAAATACTGAATGAATGAACTTGTACCCCCCCCGCCCGGTCCTCACCTCCAGCTCTTTCTCGTCAAAGTAGCGAAGCCACTCCAGCGGCACCACTTCGTTGAAGCCGTCCAGGAAGGCCTTTGTCTGCTCCTCCACGCCCCGCGTGAACCTCCAGTCTGTCAGCAGGCTGGAGAGAGAGAGAGAGAGCGAGAGAGAGAGAGAGAGAGAGAGAGAGAGCGAGAGCGAGCGAGAGAGAAATGATCAAAAGAGGGGAGGAGGAAGGAGAAACAGAGGAGAAAAGTTAGCGAGGAACAGGTTATTATTACATTGCATGCGACTGTAATAATAATATACATTTATTTTAAAGAGCGCTTTACACAAAACTCAGACATATATTATTAAAATCATTTAGTACATAAATACATTTAGGTTAAAAACATGAAACTCAACTAAAACCCTTATTACACATTAAAAAAGCAGTTCTGAACAGGTGAGTTTTGGTGAGTGATTTGGACATGGACGGTTGGTGGGTGGTGTGGGGTGCGTGTGTGTGGTGTGTGTGTGGTGTACACACACACAATGTATGCAAAAGGGGGAGGTGTGTTCCTCCACACACACCTGATGTACTCCTCCTTGTTCTCCTCAGTGACCAGCTCGTTCTCCCCATCGTCCCTCAGCTGGTGGGTGGACACCTTGCCCAGGATCTCCATGTCCTGAGCAAAGTACAGCTCCACGCCACACTCCTCCAGGCTGTTGTCTCTGATGGAGAGCACACGCACACACACACACACACACACACCCGTGTCATACTTAATTACTGGACTTACTACCATTACTGCACCGTGACTGTACTGTACTTATGATTACTATTACTATTATGCTACTACGGTGCTGCACTACGATCCCTTTAAAAGAAGCTTTTAGCACCAGCCGCCATATGTATATACTTACACACTTCTTTATTGTTATTATTGCGATGGACCACATTTTGGATTTTACATTTTTATTTGTACTTATTGTGAAGTTTTTTTTACTTCCAGGGTCATTGTTAATTCTTCAAGCGTAAGCGTTCCATTGTACTTCATCTTGAATGTTGAAAGCAAGCATGTGTGTATACAGCACCCTTCAAACACAAGCCCAGCATTCACCACAGTGCTCCTCTACAGAGGCAGGAACCACTTCACTTAACAAAGCACACACACCAAGGGGCATAGACCCACAGCGGCACACACAGGCACGAGAGGGGAACTTCCGCTGGTACTTACTTGACCCACATAATGGAGTTGAAGAACTCGGGGTCTATGGACTCCAGGTCCTTGAGGGTAGGCTTCTTGTTGAGCATGCGCTTGTAGAAGGGCAGTGTGAAGCCGGTGTCGATGAACTTGCCATGGTAGAGGGCCTGAGTACACACACACACGAGGGGAAATGTATATTTAAAAGGATGTTTTCTGAAATCAGTGACTAACCCAGCAAGGAATCCAGTCAAAAGACATGCAGACTTGCCCCTTCAGAGTGCAAACGTCTAAGCTTCTGTGTGTGTAAAAAAAAAAAATAATAATAATAAATGTATTTATTCATTTTTAATTTTTCAACAATACAGAACATAGAGCTGAGGGGAAGAGAAAAACATATATAATACAAGTAGTTAATAAAAATAGAAATAAAATAAAACATTTGAGGACCATAAAGGGTTCCCATGTCTTCTGAAATAGCCCCCCCTTATCCTTTAAAAAATAAGTGCGCTGTTCCAGTCTAAGTGAATATAGTCCAGTCTCTATGCTATATATTATATAATTCCAAGCCTCTTGACAGATAAGGGGTCTAGTGTCCTGTCCAGATCCGTACCAAAGAGGTACGGTATGGGTGCAATTTGCAGCGGCGTTTGCAAAGCCTTGGTTGTCAGGTCATGTACTGCTTTCCAAAAGTGTTTTAATTTTCTACATTCGCAAAAGACATGGATAATTGAACCATATATATATATATTATTATTTTTTTTTTTTACAACGATGACATCTGGAGGCTGAGTTAGGATACATCTTACTTAAACTAAGCGGGGTGAGTGTGTGTGTTTTTAGGAAAATGGAAGGGCTGGAACGGCTCTCTCTTTTAATGCTGAAACCTCCACATTGGAGCGTGTGTACCACACTGACGGTCCAACAATAACACAGACACACTCTGGACGACTCACACGCTCCGTCTGCTCCGGGGCCCCCGCAGCATAGCTCAACTCATGCCAACCAATTATGAAATATTATCGTTTATCGTCTTTGAATGGTATTAGGTCGTCATGGAATGAAGATCTCAACATATCGTGACACCCTGTTTTATAGTGTTGATGAATTACGATGAGAAGGTATTAAAATGATCAAATATTTATATTTTTTTATACTAGACTGGACTATATTTTTTGGAACGTCAGCGAGAAAGGAAGGCTGACACCATATTTCACATTTCAATGTAATGGCCCTTAGTAAGATCGTGAGAATGGTATATATAAGCATATTGTGATATTTATCTATATAATGACCAATTCCCTACAATAAATCGCAATTGTTCCATATCGTCCAGCCCTAAAGAACAGTAACAACTCAAATGTTAGGGCTTAGGAAAGAGTGAGGAAAGAGTGAGCGCAACAGAGAGAGAGATCTAGAGCGAGAGAAAGAGAGAGAGAGAGAGAGAGAGACGAGAGAGAGAGAGAGAGAGAGAGAGAGAGAGAGAGAGAGAGAGAGCGGAATGGAAGAGGAGCGTATTTAAGGGACTAAATATAGACGCCAGCCGGCGACAGGGGCGAGGGCTGGGCGTGGCGGTGAGATCATTGTGGTGGGTGACGATGGAGACGGGTAGGGGTTAAAGTGGAGAGAGAGGAGGAGGAGGAAAACTGGCAAACGCTTGAGGTTTGGGAATAGAAGGGTTTAAAAAGCAATACCGGGTCAGGACATAATTGGACACACACCACCCACCACACACACACACACACCACACGTTGTTTCAGGACAATGAAAAGCTGGACGCGACAAACACACATCATAATAATAAAAATTATAATATAGTGTACACGCCCATCGCTGGCGGGCGGCTCACCATGGCGATGAAGCGCCCAATGAAGCGGAAGTAGGTGAGGTGGTCGGGGTTGATGGAGGAGGCGGGGTTGATCTGCAGACAGTAGTTGTTCTTGCCGGCGTACTCGAACAGACAGTACATGGGGTTGAGCACCTCATGGGACAGCAGGAAGAACCACTCCCTAGAGGAGCAGGGGGGTGAGATGGACGATTAATCAATGGAATCATCCAACCTCCATTTACGGGGATGGTGAACGTTGATGATTTGTGGTTTTGCAAGAATTTGTTGTTTTGTATTAGTTGTGTATATATATATGTATATATTTAAACGCAGATTGGGCAATTGTAAAAAAAATATATATATATATATTAAAAAGACAATTGACATCAATGGTTATCAAACAGTAGAAGCAAAGCCATTTTGAATAGAGTAGAATAGAAAATAAACAAAGGACAACATATGGAATCAATGGAAATTAAGACCACACTAAACATTATGAAAACAAAACAATAAAAACTATATACGGTTACATACATACATACATATACGGTTTAGACTTAAATGGCAACAACAACACAAAACAAGAAAAATTATAATAAAACAAATATATATATCTTTACAAATAAACACAAGAGACTCTAATGGAGAGAATGTGCAACATGTACCACCACCGGCGTTCCACAACACACACACTCCATGCTCTGTGTGTGTGGTTTCTGTGTGTGTTTGTGTGTGTGTTTCTGTTTCTATGTTTTTTCTGTATGTGTTCTTTATGAATGTTTTTTTTGTGTGTGTGTTTCTGTGTGTATGTGTGTGTGTTTCTCATGGTTGCAATGTGTGTTTTCTGTGTGTGTGTAAGTGTGTGTGTGTGTGTGTTTCTCTATGTGTGTGTGTTTTCTGTGTGTTCTGTGTGCGCATGTATCCTTACATTTTTCAATATCGATTTTTTGCAATATAAATAAATTGCATTATTATTATTATTATTATTATTATAATTATAATTATGCCTCAGTGTGCATATGTGATGGAGACAGTGATGAACTAAGCTCAGATACAAATGGATGGAGACCGACTGACTGACTGACTGACGGACGGACGGACGGACGGAGGGAGCAACAGACGGACGGAGACACCACCCGACATCCTGTCCGTGGTTCTACCCTGTGGTAGAACAGCATGACGTCACCTACCATAGGGTAAAACCACTGACGGGACACCGGACACAACAGACACACAATGCAACACGACAAGAGGACAGCGGCGACCCGAGGACCAGTGAAACCCAGAGACAACACGAGGGGGATACAGAGCAGGGAAACACAGCTGGATGAAGCCACCGACACCAACATTAACAAAGTGACCACAATTAAATGACCAACAAGAATGACACACACACACACACACACACACACACACACACACACACACACACACACACACACACACACACACACACACACACACACACACACACACACACACACACACACACACACACACACACACACACACACACACAGCAAGCAATGGTGCGAAGGGAAAATTGTTGGAGAGATAGAGAACGACAGAGAGAGAGATGGAGAGCGAGAGAGAGATGGAGCCAGATAGCCAGATAGAGAGAGAGATAGAAAGATAGACAGAAAGAAAGAGACAGAAAGAGAGAGAAACACACAATCTCAAGGCAATTTGATTCTGGGTCGCATTAATGGTTTGGTGTCTGTGCGTGTTTGCACGTGTGAGTGAGTGAGTGAGAGAGTGAGTGTGGTGAGCGGTGAGTGGCACGCTTACCTGGCTATGCCCCCATAGTCTAGTCCCTCCTCCCCTCTCATGATGATGTAGAGTCTCCGCCGCAGGTCGTACGCTTTAACATTCATGATCTGGGGAGAACACGACCGCCTTTTAACCAAAGCGCTTTACATTAGGTCACGCCTCACGTTCACCCTTTCATACACACGTTCACCCTTTCATACACACGTTCACACACGCAACACTTGGCTAGCGGGAGGAGCTGGGGGATGGAACCAGCGACCCGCTCTAGTTAGCTAGTGGGGGCTCTAGTAGCTAGTGGGGGCTCATGGGCTCACCTGCTGGAAGGAGTCCTCGAACAGCGTCTGTCGGGACACGGAGATCTTCACGTGGCTGGGCAGGGCGTTGGACTGAGGGGAGGACATGGAGGACAACCTTTAACCTGGGACCATGTCACCTTTAGCCTGTGGCTCTGTGTCTCAACAGCGTTTTGGCATGCAAGAGACACGGCTAAATAATAGAGCACGTATAACATGTCAAATGTACCATAGCATGCACATTATACTATGAGAGTCCATCATAACTTGTTTGCAGCGAGAGAAAACGCACACACAAAGGCCATTTCATGTGAAAAACCAAAGATAAAAAAATCTATTCGGTCACACACTTCACTCTACATCAAGAACAGCCAGACGTCACTCACATGGCACAGGAAACGGAACTGGTGGTACTTCCACTTGAAGCTACGATCGTAGGCCCCCGGGGATCCGCCTTGCCGTGACCTGCGCGCGCACACACACACACACGCGCACACACACGTTAAAAAACCACCATCATCTAACCATCATATCCGTTACAAGCATCTAGATGCGAGGGAGGGTAGAGTCCGCCGACTTGACGAAGGGTGGATTCATGCCATCCGGTGAGGACTGGATGCCTCGACTAGGTATGCTGTTACGAACGAGTACCGCTGAGCGGTGAGCGTGTCTCTGGGGTTACTGAGCTGCACGCCCAGGGCCTCCGAGACAGAGGTGCAGCCAGCTACAGCAGCTGTGTTAGTACAAGCTGCACCCAGACTGGACAAATATGCTCCGTCAGCAGAAGACAAAACCAGACCCAGAGAGAAAGAGAGAGAGAGAGAGAGAGAGAGAGAGAGAGAGAGAGAGAGAGAGAGAGAGAGAGAGAGAGAGAGAGAGAGAGAGAGAGAGAGAGAAGTAAATTAGAAAGGGTTATAAAGAGGGATAGACAGTCAGGAGAGAGTAAGACGGGATACAGAAAGAGAAATAACAAGATACAGAGAGAGAGACAAAGAGAGCAAGAGGAGAGCGAGATAGAGCGAGAGAGAGAGAGAGACCAGGGCCTCTTCTAATGCAGTAGAACGGTGTAGCTGACGGCTGCCAGGCCCATCATTGGGTTTAGGTCAGGAAACGGAGAGACCGCAGCAGCGGCCTGTGGAGTTTGGACCCTTGGATCCAGCGGACAACATAAAAAAAAAACCTTACGCTGACGACCTAAAAACACAGAGCAGAGCTACAGCCTAAGCATAGACAGAGGTGTGTCCACACTGCTGGCATACTGCCGTCGTTCCCCTGTGTTACCGCACTATGCTCTTTGGACGTTTTTTTATTAATATGCATATTAACTGTATTTTAATAATAAACACATACGCAATAATATACACTTGCATGCAGACTTGGGTGTTTAAAAGTTACACAGACACAGATCACTTCCTCCCAACCATGGAGGGTGTCTCTCTCGCTCTCGGATGAAGAATTATCTACTACTATTATCTAAGTAGATTAGATATTATAGATAGGTAGATATTGTTATATATTTTTTGCCAACATATTGTACTTTTCCCTTCCTGAGCACTGGTTCAGTTCTTGGAGACTTGTTAGAAATTAAATGCACTTTTGACTTCTGGTGACGAGTTGTTCTCTTACCTTCCTTTGTTGAAACACACTATTGTAAGTGGCTTTGGATAAGAGCTAAATGACTGTAATGTAATGTAATGTAAAGAAAGAATAGATCAAATAAGCGGGAGATGGAAAGCATGCTCTGGTGAGAGGGTCCCACAGTGAGCCACGGGGAGCCGGGGGAGACGTTACATCTCCCATCGCATGACGCGTGAGACACATCATGTGACCTCGGATTAATCTGAATCCCTGCTGGGGAGGACGGGACGGCACGGAGCATGGCAGGAGAGGAAGGGGAGGGGACGGGGTGTTCGGGGTGGGGGGCGGAAAGGGGGAGGGGGGGGGGGGGGGTTCGACTACGAGAATATTTACCCGGCCTCAAACCCGGGGCGGGGGTCTTTAAAGCTGGTGCCGCGCGAGTTGTGGTCCACGAAATATCGGACTCCCTCCGCGGTGTACTTCATCTCCCAGCCCGGGGGCAGGGGGGGCTCCTGGATCATCCTGCAACAGGGGAGAGCACGGCTGCAGTCAGCACGGTCCTGGAGACCCCCCCCCCCCCCACCACACCTTCCTGCACAAACGCCAGGCGGGCTTTTTACGCCGTCTCTCCCGGCCTGTTGGATCGGCAGCGTGGTGTTTTAAAGGTGCTAAAATGTCCGTGAATTTGGACCGCAGTACCCACTTTAAACACTAGTGGTCATTGTTACATATAGCACCTTTAAAAATATATAGCCTTTTTTACTCTACTCCCGAATAAGAGGACTGGAAGGAATGACTCTCGTCAGAGTGGCGGCGATTGGGCTGTTCCGTTGTTTCGGGTCTGTGTTTGGGAGGTGCTTGACTGATGGAGGGATGCAGGGACGCAACTGGAAGAGCTTCAGTGCAGTGAATGAAGAAATGAATAAAATAATGATAACCTGTAAGAGGCTCGTATGACTAAAATAAAGAAACCAGATGGGAGTGTTCAGCCTGTGGTCTGTGGCATGCCCTACAAAAATATGTTCCTATGGATAAAAAGGTTGGCAAGGACGAAGGGATGGCAACAGGTGTGTACTTTCCATACACACACACACACACACACACACACTCACCCTTGGGTGCGTGGGTCCTCCCACTGTGTGGTGCGGGTGTTGTGGTTGACGTAGTATACTCTCCCATTGTCTTGTCGCTTCTCTGTAAACACACAAAACACACATAGGGTCAAGTTGGTTCAAACATATCATGGGGAAAGGCAAAGCAAGAATTGACCCGACCCAATCCTGATCACGCTACTTGAGGCTTTCGCTTGCCTGCAGTAGCTTCAAAAAGAACGCCCAGAATAACCGTAATTATAATAAGTAAAACCTAAAATGGGTCAATAAACAGGGGATCACGTGAGTGTTGCTCAACCGGGGGGGGGGAGGGAAGGAAGGAGGGAGGGAGGAGCCCCGAGTGGTTAAATCTCACCACGGTGATAAGAAACAGACGGCTCCGTGTGGTATTTCGCTGCAGCTCATTTTTCAGAATACCTCCCCGGCCGGCCCAGCCGCCACTCCAGTTGTTTATTATTAAAAAGTATTTTTTTTGTTGTTGTGTGGCTAGGGTTAGGGTTAGGGTCAAAGGAATAGCCATATCCCCGGTCACTGTGTGTGTGTGTGTGTGTGTGTGTGTGTGTGTGTGTGTGTGTGTGTGTGTGTGTGTGTGTGTGTGTGTGTGTGTGTGTGTGTGTGTGTGTGTGTGTGTGTGTGTGTGTGTGTGTGTGTGTGTGTGTGTGTGTGTGTGACCCTCAATCTTCCTCTTGACCCCCTCCCCCCCTCTTCCTCTCCCCTTCTACCCAAACTCTCCGTTCCCGGATCCCGGACATCTTTTTCTCATTAACAGACACGTGTGGAAGGCGCACAAACAGTAGCCCTCACATTGCTGCCCCCTGCCCCTCCCCCCCCCCCCCCCCCCCCACTCTCCCCTTCCTCTGCCTGCCCATAACTACCCCTCCGTTCCTGCGGTTACTTGGGGGGGGGGGGGGGGTTTACAACCAGTTACTTTACCCACTGCTTTGTTGTCCATCATCATCCTTTTATTCCTCTCTCTGTCTCCGTCTCTCTCTCTCCCTCCTTCCGTCTCTCTCTCTTTCCCCCTTTTGCTTCCCTTACCCCATCATCCTCTCTCTCCCTCTCAGGCTCTGAAAAAATAATGAAAAGGAGCCCCAAACCGCAGTTGAAGAACGGGGGGGGGAAAGCGTGGGGAGGGAGGTACTGGAGCCGGGGATATAACTGAGGTTTCTCTGTCTGCGACGCCGTTAAAAACATGTTGAAAAGGCATCATGGGTTAGGGGTCGGGGGCCAGGAGAGATACTTGGGTTTGCTTTGTCATAAAAGCAGGTCTAATAGAACATAAAATGTGCATTAGGCTTGTGGGATTTTTGGGGGTTGGATGTAGCACGTCCATCATGTCAGCGGCCGCTACCATTTGGTGTTGGGGGTAAAAACACAACTTTTACTTTAACAAGCCAATTATGGACAAAAATGAGCCTTTAAATAAATTAATCAACAGAGCTTGTGTAGGTAGGTTTGGAACCGAGAGACGGTGGGAGCTATGAATTGGTCAAACAACTTGCAACCAGAGAGCCCTGCGCATGGCCCCTGGTTGCCTGACTCACGCGTCCATCAAAAGCTTCTCTTGCCCTCTTCCCAGGCTCTGAACCTTATGTTGGCTCACTGGGGGAACCAAATGAGACCGTGCCATGTTTGCTGCTGCTGCTACTTTTGACAGATGGTTGGAAGGGGCCGTGAACAATTATGCTCTCCAACTGTGACTCAGGCTAGCCGGCACTGGGTAACGAGCAAGGCGCCAATTCCCTCTGCCTCTGGCTGCCTCCGCCTGGGACCGCAGTTGAGGGCAGCACCATGGTACTCACATCACGTACATTATTTTCCATTTAAAATCACCTTTCATTTCATATTTATACCGGGCCTGGTGGTTTGGGTTTAAGATTTAAAAAGTGTGTATACATCTTCGTGTGTGTGTGTGTGTGTGTGTGTGTGTGTGTGTGTGTGTGTGTGTGTGTGTGTGTGTGTGTGGTGTGTGTGTGTGGTGTGTGTGTGTGTGTGTGTGTGTGTGTGTGTGAGAGAGATTAGACTTACCCCATCCCGGAGGTAGTGCACCCTGGGGGTCATTCTCCACGGGAGCCGCGGTGGACTGGGAAACAAACACAGAGAGACAGGCCCACTGAAGTTAGGACAAGGTCCTTCTCCAGCTACACACCGGAGACCCAGTTACTCTCTCCTGCCCCTCGCCGCCCACCCCCCTGGGACAACGCGCACTCTCTGACTGTCTTTACGGCCTTGCTGCATAAATTCTCCTCCTTCGCCTCCTCTTCCTCCTCCTCTTCGTCTTCATCTCCTTCTCCTTCCATTAAACAGCAGCAGTGTGACATTGGTCAAACTGCTGGATCAAGGTTTTGGGTTTTTTTTCAAGGTTTTTGGTTTTTCACAAAAAGTGCAGGTCCGACGAGACGAAACACCAAAGTACAAAACAACAAAAAAAAGTTCTTCAACCTCATAGGTGAACACCAGGAAAAGGAGCAATCTTCATGGCAATCGGCAGGCTGGGTAGAGCGGGGCCAGGCCTCTGAGGCGAAGACATTAACGCGTTTTAAGTTAAACGGCGGAAAGAGCGCTCGGCTACGTCTCCGGTACCCCCAGAGCAAGGGCTCTCTGGGAAAGTAAGGCGATGACGATGACCGTGGTCGGCGGTGATGATGGTGGTGGTGGTAGTAGTGGTGGTGAGCGGTGAGATGGGGCAGCAAATGCCTCCTCTTCTGAGCGCTGGCCAGCAGAGAGTGAGGACGCTGTCCGGCTGGCTGCTCGTATGCCTTCCAAAAACTACACGCATGGTAGGAAGATTTAAAAAAAATTAAATAAAAAAAACCACAACATGCTGTTCCAATGAGCTCACTGGCTGGCTCCAAGCCCCACCCCTCGCACACACACACACACACACACACACACACACACACACACACACACACACACACACACACACACACACACACACACACACACACACACACACACACACACACACACACACACACACACACACACACACACACACACACACACACACACACACACTCTAGCTCAGCCACCCCCACACAGTTGAAGCCTCACCACCACCACCCTGGTACCCACCCCCTAACCCTGCTCTGGAGGTCCTCCTCTCTCTCTCTCTCTCTCTCTCTCTCTCTCTCGCTCGCTCTCCCTTCACCTCTCCTTTCGGACTGGGCTGTGAAAGTAGGCAGGGAGGTGCGATGTCTAAGAGAAACTGAGGCAACATTCATACTGGTTCCAGACTGGACACCCCCACTGCCCCCAGCCCAACCACACCCCACCCCACCACTACCCCTGCCTGACAAAAGGCACCTTTATTCCTCCATGAGTCGGCGTGAGCCCATTTACTCAGTTTTTTTTTTTTTACTCTTACTGTGTGTGTGTGTGTGTGTGTGTGTGTGTGTGTGTGTGTGTGTGTGTGTGTGTGTGTGTGTGTGTGTGTGTGTGTGTGTGTGTGTGTGGACGCGTGTGCATGCAGCCACTCATACAACACTGTGGAAAACTTGTGCGAGAATTGTAAATGCTCATTCGATGTGAACACACCCTTACTTTCAACACACACACACACACACACACACACACACACACACACACACGTATAGTATAATTTTATGAAGCAGGGTGGAAAAGAAGCTGAAAAGAGCCTTGTCGTGAGGACGTAAAGAGCAGTGATGGGTTTCATGAACTACAGGACCTCAAACAACCGGCCTCTTTCTAGTGCCTCTGGGCTCAACGGCCCCAAATCACCATTAAGATCCCCTTTAAAGAGCAGATATTACAGTACTGTTTCCACCCGCGGAGCCGCACGCCGACTAACATTCGGAGACGTGATGAAGATGTCACTGTGTGCCCTTGTATCCAAGCCCATAGGCCGCCACTGGAAAAACAACAAACAACAAGAAGAAAACCCCTCGACAAGCGCCATTTTCCACCCTGCGTCGTACTTCTAGTCGCCTCTCCGCCCACAACACCTTTCCAGGAAACGGTGTAACGCCACGGTTAAAATGGCAAAAGTGTGTGTGTGTGTGTGTGTGTGTGTGTGTCCGCACGTGTTTGTGTGTGTGTGTGTGTGTGACCGTGTGCGTGTGTGTGTGTGTCCGTGTGTGTCCGTGTGTGTGTGTGTGTGTGTCCGCCCGCGCGCGTGTGTGTGTGTGTGTGTGTGTGTGTGTGTGTGTGTGTGTGTGTGTGTGTGTGTGTGCGTGTGCGCACTTGATGCCAGTTTCACTCCACGATGCAATTTCCTAAACACGTTGTGACTGGCCCCAGTCGGGTGGCTTTTATCATGGAAACTCTAAACAGGGGAGAGGGAGAGAGGAACACGGGGCTGGGAGAAGGGGCTGTGGGGCCAGTAGTCCCACAGTGGGGTTTAAGTGTGGGACTGCGGGCCCCCAAACTTTTGACGTGTGCATTCGAGGGTATTTGATATGCGTGCTAGAGCGCCAGGGGCCTCAATATCCAGGCCCCCTGGGTGGTACGACCCTTGTTTATTTAAAAATATAGATATTTTAATGTGAAGGTAAAAGGAGAATATAATGATATAAAGATGATATCATCACTCAGGGCCCCGGCCTCTCCGAAGGCTTCCTCGTCGGCTCCTTGGTGACAGTAGAAAGAGATGGGAGAACAAAATAGGAACACAGCACTGAAGTAAAGCATGGTGGTGCAGGACTTAGTAAAAAGGAATCACTTACGTTGAACATCAAGATATTTTATAAAATAAAGTAGCTGTAGCCTAGTTGAATGAATGCCCACTGGTGTATTTCAATTACATAGACGGGCCAACGAAACGCTGTATATTTATTGGGTCAAACTGGTACACACTTAAACTAGCACTTAAACCAGTTCCATTCTAAAATGTTTTAGAATATATAGATACACAAAAATACACCGCTCTTACATTTTTATTTCGGAGAAACCTAATGTGCAGAATGTCCAGGAGAATTAGGCCTATTCACTCACATTTTCAACCAATTGTCTAGCTTATGTTTTATTCCTATTGTATTCATTGTTATTGATTTAGTAATGTATTCATTTTAATCTAGTTAGCACACACACGTGACAAACACGTGTGCGTGTTAAGGTTTAGCTGTATAAGCTTCTTGTCCCCAGTGAGTGCAAAGGGTGTTCATGTTCAGCTGTGTGGAACAGAGAGCATGTGTTTGACCTAAAGTGTGTGTGTGTGTGTGTGTGTGTGTGTGTGTGTGTGTGTGTGTGTGTGTGTGTGTGTGTGTGTGTGTGTGTGTGTGTGTGTGTGTGTGTGTGTGGTGTGTGTGTGTGTGTGTGTGTGTGTGTGTGTGTGTGTGTGTGTGTGATGAGACACAGGACCAATTCAGGTGGTGTGCTGCTGTTAAGGGCCCCTGTTTCCTGAAGAATTGACAGTGGACCATAAGCCTCCCAGAAGAAGCAGGCGCACTGTTGAGTGTGCCTGAGTGTGCCTGCGCGTGTGTGCGTAAGTGTGTGTGCGTGTGCGTGCCCTAGAGAAATATTGATTTTAGAGGGGGACACATGGGGAGTGATCTACCTCTATACTTGTATGTGTAGTGGGGAGAACGCTTGCCATAATTGGTCAAAATAAAAGGCTATAAAGTCATTTTGGTACATGTAAACAAAAACAGGCTATTTAGAGTGATAGAAAAAGAAAAAGAGGAAAGAAAAAGCAACGTGAAAAGAGGGAGTCAAATAAAGTCTTTAAAAGGAGGAAAAAAAGGAAAGGAAAAGGGGTGAGCCGGAAAAGGCAGTTAATGATTGCGAGACTGCTCTCTCTGGGTTACTAACGAGCTGCCATTATCATCGGCAGGCCTGTGTGTGTGTGTGAGTGTGTCACATGCGCACACTCACATGCACGCCTGCCTGCATGTCTGCTTCACGGTAGCCTGAGCAAGCCTTGCTATATAAAAGTGTTTATGATTTGTGTTTATGGGTTTGAGATTATTGATTGCGTGTGTGAGTACAGACAGAAAGCTGCTCATCGTCCTGCGGCGTGTCAGTAATGTGCCGGCTGACCTCCACATCTCTCACACACACACACACACACACACACACACACACACACACACACACACACACACACACACACACACACACACACACACACACACACACACACACACACACACACACACACACACACACACACACACACACACACACACACACACACACTATAGCTACATTAGAGTAGAGATACACACACACAGGAGATATGAAGCTGCTCTTGGTCCCTTTCATTACCGTTTGTGCGTAGACGTTCACAAGCCAAAAGACTGCAAAAGAATGCTGTGCGTTTGTACATGTTATGTTTACCCATGTGTGTTGCCCCTCGTTGGCATTGTGCACCCTCCCCCCCCCTTGTAAAACCTGCAAGTGCGCATGTGTGGTACGCTTATCTCGTTCACACACCACTGAACCAGAAATAGACGGCCCTATCACCGGAGGAGGGGGCATTCCAGAAAACGTCACCAAGAAGGAAAGGGCCAGACTGGGCTGCTGGCTCCTCTCAGCCAGGGTCAGTGAGGGCAGGAGACAGGGAGAGAGACAGAGACAGAGGGAGAGACAGAGACAGAGGGAGAGAGAGAGAGAGGTAGAGACAGGGGCAGAGAGCTAGAAAGAAAGAGAGAGCGAGAAAAAGAGAGCGATAAGCTCAGAATGGGTGGAAGCTACGCTATCGTGGGTGAGGAAAGGGTGACAGTCTGGCCGGAAGGAGCCAAAACCAGAGGTTGACAGAATATGAACCCCAGGGGAAGTAGACGAACGGGACAGATATAAGTGGATGAGCGGGGGGCCGGAAGCTATTGCCGGGACCTCTGTGTAGGTGGCAGTTATTTTGATAGCTCGATTAGAGGAATCTGGTCCATGCTGTTGTTTAAAGCCAGCGGAAGTTTGGACAGAGTGGGGGGGGGGGGGGTACACACACACACACACACACACACACACGCACACGCACGCAGGGAGTGGTCCATGAGTGCTTTTACTTGGTTGATTTTACTAATGGGGCGTGCACTGGAATGCCCAGTAAAGAACCATCCGTTGTTTACGTGCTATAAGACTTTAACTGTCTGGGTGACATGTGACCTTGTCTTCTTTTCCATCGAAAGGACAAAAAAAAAAAATGCAGCTCCTTGCACTCCCGATGGAAAAATACTGAAACAGTGCCACTAAAACTCCTTTATTATGCCCTCTACAGTAGACATCCACTATGACACACCTATTGCTTCAAAGCTATCACCATAGATCCAAGCACAGTGAGAAAGCCACATCCTCTAAAGATCTGGCTGAAGCGTAGCGTGACAAACTGGTGGCTGCTGCTGCTGTTGTTGTTGTTGAGTGGCAGGTGGAAGACTGTTGCAGCTCTCTGACGGGCTGCCTTCTCCGGAAGAGCCCTTCTCCAGCCCATTTAGAAGTGCCCATGTCAAAGGGGGCAGAGGAGGCAACGGACACGGCAGTCAAAGAGCTCCGTGTTTCGTGGTGTGTTGTTAGGCATGCATCCAAACGGATGACACCCGTGTCACAGTTGGAGGAAAAAATGTTTAAACTAAGAAACTCACAGGATCCGGCCTGCTATTTTAAGCCCACCCCAGTCGGTCCACAGAAAACACAAAACTTAATATCCCATTCAATAGAAGCTGTGTTTTGCAACGATCGGACAATGGTACAGCTAATTCCCCTTCCACTCGCTTCAATTCACCTTGTGTGACTCATGGCCATCCATTCACTTGCTCCCCAGCCAGTTGACCAACTAGTAGGGGATTGGAGGGGGTCCAGGCGTGTAAAGAGAGCACACGGCCCTCGCCTACTCACCTGGTAGAGGAAGCGCTGGCTGAACTGGTGCATGGCGCCCTGCAGCTGGCTGCGCTGGCTCTGCCACTGCTCGTAGTTACGCACAGACTCTGCGGTGGGCCGCTGCCACGTGGTGGTCCGTGTGTTGTGGTCCACGTAGTAGAAACGACCCCGCTGGTCCACGCGCTTCTCCCAGCTTTGGGTGGCGAGAGAGAGAGAGAGAGAGAGAGAGAGAGAGAGAGAGAGAGAGAGAGAGAGAGAGAGAGAGAGGGAGAGTGTGAGAGAGAGACTACTGCAGTGCACTGCTTGGTGGAGGTGGCATTGTGGACATGTGTGAATGATCTAGTTGCAGGTTTGTATTTGCGTGCAATCTGGATCCTATTCGTGTGGACCAACTCCAGCAGCAGCAGCACACTTATTCCACTTGACTCCCACATCAATCTCAGGTCACTCATTAAAAAAAAAAAAACTTTAAAAAAAACAGCAACACTTTGCCATCGTGCCTGTCCTAACAAAGGCACTGCTGAAGAACGTGCTCGTTATGTAAGGATGTATGGATGTGGCGATGCCTCTCATATCTGGGAGTCAGGAGCAACAACATTCGGCAGAGAAAGAAACAGTGATTCACGCATGCTATCCAAAACAATACAAAAGGTCATCTCACTCTCACTCTCTCTCCTCTCTCCCTCTCTCTCTTCAGAATCTGGGAGCTGACCCCCCCCTGACCTCGGCGTCATGAAGCTACAGTATAAGGTATGCAGAGACGCAGGTCAGACTGACATGAGGCTACGTACCCCCATAGGCGTTGGACCAACATAATAGATACATGACAGGGAGAACAAACACGGAGGAAAAAGGTGGACAGTGTAACATCAGTACGACATCAGTATATTTGGGTTCGCGCTCCCTCTCTTGCTGGCACAGGCACAGGCACAGGCACACACACACACACACACACACACACACACGAGAGGACATTTAATCCAGTATAATGAGAGGGGTTCTGTGAGCCAAACCATTTGGATGAGACGTTGCTACGCTCTATTCGGTCCACTAAAGTTTCCCACAATTTTTTTTAGGTTTTTTTTTTTCGGGGTCTTTTTGTTGTTGTTCTGAATGAACCCAAAGTCAAATGGACCACCTGGTAGTCCATTTCCTTGGGCAGTTAGGTTGATGACTGCAGAAAATTAACTTTGGGATTTTCAGTATGGGTATAGCTACCACATATGTGATGACTACACAGAAATGTATCCTCCTGTGTTGTTTGGCAGCTGGAACACCAGAGGAACTTTAACTGCAAGATATAATCATCCATGAAGGCCATTGTGTTGAGGATGACAATGTCGAGATGATCTGGATGAAACCGTACGCTGCAACGGGGTCCACGCGTGCATTTAGCCTCACATCTGGTGTTTCTCAATGCTGGCCTGGGTTTGTGTTCACATCCACCCACTAACCACACCTTTGATCAATTGGAAGTAGACAGGTTTACAATTACTACGAGCTCAAGGCAATTATTTGATCCACACTAGGGTTTCGAATGACATCATTCACACCGGCACAATCGAATACAACTAAATGACCAAACAATCCCCAGGCAAGCCAACCACAAAAACCCCTGGCAGAGTTCTGCTAAGAAACTGATTTGTTCAGGGACTTTAATAATCCACACATGCAAGAGTTGTTGTAGTCCAAATTTTAACATACTGCATTTCTCTTAGACACATTACCATTACATTGGGAGCATTACTGTGGGAAAAAACATCACCGCTGCTTAATGTAAGGAAATGAGGCAGGCCTATTTGGGACAGCTGCAGTTTCCATCCTTCAGAGCTCACAACAAAATACCTAATTTAAAAAGGTCCAGGCCAGACAGAGAGTATTGGCTATTTATTCTTTAATAAAGGCCAGCAAGTTTCATGGGAGACAGAAGCAGCCTTTGAAAGGCCGAGGCAGTGCCGCTTTTTTAATATATATTTTTACACCAGAGAAGGTGTCTGGAACACAATCAGAGGCTGTGTAAAGTAAAAGATGCTGAGCCTCTAAACCCGGGTACCAAATGAGAGAGAGGGAATGGGAGCACAGGGAAAGACAGAGGAGGAGGGGGTTCCCCTATTTGAGGACAACTATCCAAACAAACGGTATTATTATTTTAGCTGGATACCATTTTCGTCTGTTATGTTAGCTGACCGTTAGCCGGCGACGGCTGTGGTGGGGCCCCTGTGTTCGAGGCTGGGGTTCTTTTTCGCCGTTTAAGGTTCTGCCAATCGCCATCGACGACTCGGACGAGAGAACAGCAGGTCGGGAGACGGGAGACTGATGCGGCGCTGAGAAACCGTCCAGCGTGAGGGGAGTCAGTGGTCCAACACGGGCTGACCGGTGGCCACGTCCCAGGATGGCTTTCATTAGTTTGAGGAGGGGGGAGCTTCCACAAATACTGCTCCTTTTGCTAAACAGTTCCGTGTGTGTGTGTGTGTGTGTGTGTGTGTGTGTGTGTGTGTGTGTGTGTGTGTGTGTGTGTGTGTGTGTGTGTGTGTGTGGTGTGTGTGTGTGTGTGTGTGTGTGTGTGTGTGTGTGTGTGTGTGTGTGTGTGTGTGTGTGTGTGTGTGTGTGTGTGTGTGTGTGTGTGTGTGTGTGTGTGTGTGTCCAGAGAGGGAGCACTTAGCTGAGCACAGGGTTGCTAATTGATTCCCTGGAAGGTGCCGGGGAGGCGGGGCAGCTGTGGGTTGGCAGGGCTACGGGGGTTGGGGGTTGGAGGGAGTGGGGGGGGGGGGTTCTTGTGTAGGGGCCGTCTTGTGCAAGCCTAAGAAAGGAGCTTTGTTCTCAGGGGCTCCGCACTCCTTCCCTCTCTGGAAAAACTAAGATAGGCTGGGGGGTCGAGTGTGTGTGTGTGTGTGTGTGTGTGTGTGTGCCTGACTACTTGAATTAAAAAAAAAATGAAAATCTCTCCCCTCACTCTCTTTAACATGGGCCTGTGTGCGCACACAGGAACACAAATCAATAATAAGTGTGCCATAAAAGAGCTGGCTGTGGTTGTGTTGGTGATGCGGTCATTAATGCAGCCAGCAGAGAACTACATGGA
This sequence comes from Muraenolepis orangiensis, assembly GCA_027704905.1. Lineage (NCBI taxonomy): Eukaryota > Metazoa > Chordata > Actinopteri > Gadiformes > Muraenolepididae > Muraenolepis > Muraenolepis orangiensis. Next base: position 24,816,608 of record CM051010.1, read on the forward strand.
TATCCCCATAGGCTCAACACACCACAACACCATCAGCCTGGCCAGTCCACAGAAACCGTGGTGAGGAGCCGATAAGACACTGTTATTAGTTGCTTAGGTCCGTTCGAGGAACCAGGCTATTGTTTAAGCTGAGTGGAAGGCCTACACACACACACACACACTAAATAATGAAATCAATGGGAGGCGTACCCTGGGGGCAGTGGTCTTTCCCAGGTCGTGGTCTTGGTGTTGTGGTCGACGTAGTAAACTCTGCCATGAGGAAGCACCCTCTGCTCCCAGCTGAAAAGAGAGAGAGAGAGAGAGACATAGAGAGAGAGCAAGAGAGAGAGAGACAGACAAAGACAGCGACAGACCGAGACAAGGAGAGATGGGGGGGGGGGGAAAGTTATGAAAACAGTTCAAAAGAAAGGAAGAAAGACTTGAATCAGACAGATTGTAAAATCTAAATCAAAATGAAGGGCACTCAGTAGAGCGCATACAGCCGCCCCACCAAAAAGCCCTGTGATCCCGATCTGAGCCAAAATCGACTCTCTTCCATTGCCCATAAGTAATCTAACCACCAAGTTTTGTCAAATTCCATTCATAATTATTAGAACACAACCTTCTCCCATCTTCGATAGCGGAGGTTAAAATAAAAATAAAAACAATCACAGTTCACACTCCATAAACCACGCTGATCACATCCAGCTGCTCACCTCTAGACTGAACCCGATGACCCCCAAACTGCCCCCTCCCCCACCCAGGCGGTCACCCAGCAGACACCCCAACACCATCACCACCACCAACGCCCCCACTCGAGCACCCTTACCCAGCCGGGAGAGAGTCGCTGACCAGCTGCTCGGTGCCGGCGGGCAGCTCGGCGGCCGAAGTTCCGGCCGGCCCGGGTTCCGCCGGAGGGGCGAGGATCGGGGCCTCCTGGGCCAGCGAGGGGCTGCTACTGCCGCTGCTGCTCCCACCACTGGCGCTGGCGGGGGCCGGTGACCTGACGGCCGGGGAGCACGGTGTAGGGGTGGGGCAGGCGGGGCCGGCGGGGCAGGCGGAGCCGGCAGGGCCGGCGGGGCAGGCGGAGCCGGCGGGGCCGGCAGGGCCAGCAGGGCCGGTGTTCTCCAGCCCGTTGGCGGTGAGCTCCGCTTTGGCTTTTGGGAGGACACGGTGAGAGGGAGGGAAGAGGAGGGAGGATTATAACATGTAAAACTGACTCTCGCTCCAAAGTCACACAAGGGCAGTCCATACAACGTTACCAGGTTCTTGTTGACGTCACAGCGTGAAATTAATGAAAATAAAGAAGTCTAATGTTGTGGGGATGGAAGAAGCTGGTTCAGGCAGGAAAGGATCAGACTTATTTTGGCATTTTGGAACCCGGGAGTCCAGGCATGTTACACTAGCGGTTACACTGGCTGACTCTGTTGGTGGTTGAATGTGTGTATGAATGGGTGAATGTGAGGCATGACTTGTAAAGCGCTTTGAGTAATGTCCATTTACCATTTACCACTATACACCAGAGTAACGTCTGGAGGGTACCACACGGGACGGTTTCCCAGTGCGAGGGAGTGCGTTTCCCAGTTACCTGTGCTGCCTCCGGGGCTGCCGTGGGACACCTTGGAGGAGCGGGGCCGGCCGGACGGTGTGGACCCAGCCACAGGGCCCGGCTCCTCGCTTAGCTCCCCGTTGGTCATGGACACCACTCGGGTTGGCCCCGGGGACCCGCCCTGGGACCCCCCCGCTGACTGCCTGTTGCTTCTGTGGGACAGGCGTGAAAGTAAAAAAAAGAAATGGACGGCGTAGGAATTATTATTTTTGTAATTTATAACAATTTCGACCGAGTGCCGTGTGTAAACACACATGTCCCGTATCCACAGCAACAATTAACACCTTGCGTAGAAGAGATAAATTAAGTGACAGCACGAGACCAGAGACAAGAGAGACCAGAGAGACACAGAGACCGAGAGACCGGACACAATAGTGTGTTAGCAAGAGCATGAGCTCCAGTTCCTCTGAAAATACACTAATATTTTCCTACGGCTAAATATAACACTGCCTCTCCAACAAGAACATTTGTTCAATGAAAACACAATTTTTCATGACGTTTACCCCCAGGGCTGTGGAATGCTTTAGTGTGGGGGGGCTTGGAGAACTATCATTACAAAGCTGTGGGAGCATCGATGTCAATGCTTTTATGAACGTGAATAAGGAGAACAACAGCCAGGGGACACTGGAGGTACAGAGAGATGGTGTCCACACACACACACACACACACACACACACACCACACACACACACACACACACACACACACACACACACACACACACACACACACACACACACACACACACACACACACACACACACACACACACACACACACACACACACACACACACACACACACACACACACACACACACGCGATAATGACATGGAACTTGGGAGGCCACTAAGCTGACAAAAGCATCCAGTGAGTGGAGTGCTTAGTGAAAAACTAGCTGCATGTATCATTATGCTGCCATTATGATGGACTACTACTTCATCCAGACTTTGCCAGTTTGAAACATAAAAAAGAAAAAGAAAAAAAAAAAATGGACATTGAGAAGGCAACCCATAACCAGAGATGTTAAAAACATATCCTCCATATTGATGTCTTAGCTACATGATGTCTAAGAAGCAGCCGGCATGTTGTAATGGCTTTAGGGAGGCAGACGCATTGTACGTATGGCCGGGACGTCCCACCGGAGTCTTGAGACTTAGAGTTTGCATAGCTGTTACGATAACGGCGTCTCTGTGCTTCGTCACCGCACCGACCACCGCTCCCCAAAGGGGACTCTGAGACAACCACCAGCTTGTGTGAGTGGCCGATTGAAGGGGTGAAACGGTTCACAAAACTTGCGGTTCGGCCCAATATGGTGGTGGTCGTGGCGGTGAAGTGTCTCCACAAAGCTTAAGCCTCTTTTGGAGGCGACCATAGACATCAACAGCTGCCCAGACGAAGCTCCACACATGGAATAAGGCACTTCTACATCTCAACAACATTTTTTGACACTGCGAGCAACAGTGGCCCCACATTTTCCGCTCACATGTGACTCAGATCCAATTTTTGGATTCACAGTGTGAACAGCAACTGGTCCACATGAACTCTGATCTTTTCAATTCAGACTTGGGCCCACTTTCATTCATGTGGTCTGATTTTCAATGGCTTTTACAGTCACTCTCGGTCGACATCAAACATGGAAGACGGCTGCCATGGAGGTTGTCAGTGAGCAGTGTACAGAAAGAAGTAGCAGCCATTGCGACACAATAAGTCGGCATAAAACAAAATGTGGCTCTCTTTCTCTTCATCCTCAACATCCTTGTTATCATCCGCTCATAAATTTGCTGGCTTCCATTGCACCCGAATACTTATCAATGAAGCCCTGCCTTCAGTGGCCTCCACCCAATTTTTAATTGTTACTACTTGTACATAGGGCCACAGCAATATGTCCATATATATATATATATATATATATATATATATATGTGCTGGAATCTGACATTATTAAATATAACCATGTCAACAGCCAAACAAACCCCAAAAACCTGAGCAATAAATCATAATTGAGCGCTAAGGCTTGCGTTGTGAACAGAGCTGTCAGCATCACGAAAACAACACACAACTTGAGTTCAGAGCAGAACATGAACACACGTACCGTTTACCCCCAAGTGGGCGAGTGAGTGTTGCGAGTTGTGTACGAGCCAAGAATATGTGTGTATGTGTGTCTATGTGTGTGTAAAGTGGCTGTGTGTGGGGGTACCTGCTGCGGGGAACAGCTGTGGCGGGAGACTCTTCGCTCTGGGTTCTCCTCAGGTTGGGTCTGTCTGACTGCAGCATCTCTGCAGAAGCACAAAGGAACAGCAACAGAAGGAATGATTTCACCACAGGGGTTATCAGCTCACACTGCGATTTGAAGAAAGGGCTAACCATAATAACGCATGTAATGAAACCATGGAGACGGAACCAAACACAGGTTTTTACAATTGGCGGTTTATTGCTTCAATTGTCTCAAATTATTGCTGGGTGAAGTTATTTGGCCACCCCACTGATGCTGATGTTGTAGAGCTCCGCCACGAACCGTGATCGACTAGCAGAGTCACGCGGGGCTGTCAAAATACAACTTCATGCCTGCCTCTTGTTCACAGGACTACTACTTACTCACCAACTAATGGGAGCCAACATGAAACGAAAGCTAAAAAAAGGTTTTATGTGGATGAACAGTTCTACGACACACACTGTGGTGAACAAATGTTTCCTATCGTGTGTGTGTGTGTGTGTGTGTGTGTGTGTGTGTGTGTGTGTGTGTGTGTGTGTGGCCGAAGCTGGGAACAATATCTGCAGTGGAATTAATAAAGTCCTATACGGAGCTCGGGGGAGAGACGGCGAGAGAAGTGAAAATAGTCTGTAGTGACGCAGTGAATTGTAGGTCCGATTATTTTTAAAGCCGTAAAACTGTTAATAATGAAACCCATACTGTATAGACTCAAAATCCATGTGGCAATGAAAGCATAGCTGGCAGTTTAATAGAGACCATTCATCCCTGTAAATAGTGCATGGTCTGTACCACGGCATGTGCACGAATATAGGGGTGTGTGTGTGTGTGTGTGTGTGTGTGTATTTAGGTGTGTATGCATGCATGTCTGTGTGTTTGTCCTACAGTATGTGGTCTCGGTGAGTGTGAGAGAATGTGTGACCGTACTCTTGCTCCAAAAACCGCGTCTAGAACCACAGCGCTATAACATACTTTCACTATCACTCACACACTCTGTCTCGCTGCAACACACACGTATGCACACATCAGAAGTCTTGGGTTGGAGGGGAAAAAGACGGTGGTGTGTGTGTGCATGTCTATGTGTGTGTATCTTTCCACAGTGTCACACACACACACACACACACATAAGTGCACTGTGGAACACACACACACACACACACACACAGGAACATGCCATCCTCAAAAGGACTAGGCCGTTTGCACAAATATCATATGGAAGGCAAATGTTCCCTCCTCATCGGCCCACCCCCCCCCCCCCCATCCCCAATAAACACACACACACACACACACACACACACACACACACACACTTCTTTGACCGCAATGAAAGAGCTTCTTGTGAGTTGCTCCAGTGGACATAGAAAAATAAACCATGGTGTTGAGGAGAAATCATTGTGTCATAGACCCCCCCCCCCCTCCCCACACACGCATGCACACGCCTCACTCTCTCTACATGCCTGTGTTGTGTAAAGGAACAGTGTGTGTGTGTGTGTATATTTGTTAGTGTTATAAAGTTATGCAGCATCAAATCTGAATGTTTTATTTTTTGCATGTTGTTTTGTTTGACTGTTGGTCTGGTCACACATGGGGTTCAGCTGGTGTGTGGAAGGTGCATTTGTGACACTCATTTATATTACCACTATAAATAAACAAGCGATCATATGTACCTTCACACTGCATCTGTATCGTCGAGAAATGAAAAAGGGGGGACATGACAGGAATAGGATACAGATAAAAAAAATAAAAAGATAAAAAATAAAGAAAAACTAAAGAGGCCCCCACTCTCAAAAGTCTCTCCATCCAATAGTTTCACAAGCCAGAAACACACCCTCTTTCTTCAGAGCCAAATAACTACACTGTGTGTGTGTGTGTGTGTGTGTGTGTGTGTGTGTGTGTGTGTGTGTGGTGTGTGTGTGTGTGTGTGTGGGGAAGGTGTATGAGTTCACATTGACGGTGTGTGCTTGTTTGTGTGTCTAACATGTACAAGATGTGTTTGTCCACACTCACCGCCCTCCGCTTCTGGATTTGTCCACCTTTCAACACAAAGGTTGGTCTATAGCACTGGGTGTGTGTGTGTGTGTAAGCCTGCCAGGGGGAAATGAGTACAACCTCCGAACTAACAGAGGTGCATTTACTGCAAGAACACAGAGGGCCTTAACAGCGACGGGGCAGGAAAGAAAAAAAACAAAAAAACACGCTTCAACCTTTATCCAACACACACACACACACACACACACACACACACACACACACACACACACACACACACACACACACACACACACACACACACACACACACACACACACACACACACACACACACACACACACACACACACACACACACACACACACACACACACACACACACACACACACACACACACACACACACACAGAAATGTAAAACACAAGCACGTGTGTCTCGGCAAGCATTAAGCAATAGACGAGTGTCCACGTACAACACCTTAATGTGTGCCACGCACGCACACGCACTCAGAGGGTAACCTTCCTCCCAGCTTGTTTCATATGGCTTCCTGAAGAGCACCCGGTCTTCCATGGCAGTAGATACCACTACATTCGCCTTCCTTCTGGGGGAACCCCGGAAGCGATAAAACCCCCAGGGTGCCGTCGTCACGAGAAACAAATGAGACCACTAAAGCCCCCACAAAGGTCTTCTGCTGTGTCTATATTTGGAGTCTGTGAGCACACTTGTTCCCGGGGGCTAGTAGTCCTGACTTACACACATAAAACACATCTACGCACATAAAGACAAACACACACACACACACACAAGGAAACACGTTTTTTCTTTCAGTTATGATTAGATTAAAGCCAGGAAATTATTATTTTGTTTTGATTCCTCTGCTTAAGTTTATGCAAATCAAAATGAACTAGGAGACGTGTGCAATAACTCAAGTCAAAATGCTTGAAATTCAAGCAACAACTTTGCAGTTCATTGCAATTATATTCCAAAGTAACATTGGGGTATAATGCATTAATATGCATTGTAAACATGTAACCTTAAACCTTATGTATCAATCACTGTCATCGATACAGCACAGTTTCTTATTAACAGTTTGGTTTCTGTGTTGCGCACAGAAGAACTAAGAAAATGTTGGTTTTAAAGCACAGAGGTTCTGGCTTGGGATCTAAGCTCTACATTGGGGTATATGCAGCATCTCTTTACCAAACCCATTCAACTGTGCTATAAAAGCAATATCAGCCTTCTCTGTCACACACACACACGCACGCACACACGCAGCAATATGTGCCAAAATGTGCCCCCCCCCCATACACACTGCCCCCACTGACCAACATATCCCGTATGTTTATTCACTAGAACACACTCTGGCCTCTGTGAACCGTGGTCTGTATGACAAGCCTGTCTGTGTGTGTGTGTGTGTGTGTGTGTGTGTGTGTGTGTGTGTGGTGTGTGTGTGTGTGTGTGTGTGTGTGTGTGTGTGTGTGTGTGTGTGTGTGTGTGTGTGTGTGTGTGTGTGTGTGTGTGGCTGACGCACAGACGGATGCTGGGACCCTGGAGGGGTTTGGGACTCCGAGTCCAAACCCATAAAACCAAGCCGGACGACGCGGCTGGATTAAAGATCGTGCCCATGTTCCCCGCGGGCTGCCAAGAGCGAGAGAGAGAGAAAGAGAGAGAGAAATCAAGAAAGAAAAATAACTGACGAAAGAAAGAAATAAAGACAGAAAGAAAGAAATAAAGAATATGAGAGAGAGAGAGAGAGAGAGAGAGAGAGAGAGAGAGGGGTTGATTGGACCTGTGCTTACTTGACCCCCTTTGGTGAGTACCTTATATCTGCTCTGAAAGACTGCTGTGCATCTAGAGGCATAGTAACGGAAAAGTAAATTAAATTTAAAAAAAACCCACAAACAAACAGCATGGCCAGTACCGCCGCACGAAACACGTCTCAGGCTCGCTCGGCGTGTAAAAATAAATAAATAAAAAGAAGGTACGAGTCCTTGTGTTGGCGGTGGTGTGTGTGTGTGTGTGTGTTTGGTTTGGTCTTGTTTCTTAACACAACGGTGTGAATTCTGGGGCCACGGTGAAGCGCTTAAGCACGAGGTGTGCTCGGTGAGTCAGCGGTGAATCATTTTGAGGCAGAGCGGGCTTGAACCTTCTCCCCGGCACGGCACCGCGGCCGAAGGACGGCTCTGGATCAGCAGCGAACCCTACGGCACCTCAAGGGGTGTACGAATGGTGGAGGGGTGTCCCGACCGTTACGCTTACCGGGTGCAGAGAGAGAGACAGAGACATAGAGAGAGAGAGACAGAGACAGAGAGAGACAGACAGAGACAGAGACACAGAGACAGAGACAGAGACAGAGACAGAGACAGAGACAGAGAGACAGAGAGAGAGAGAGAGAGAGAGAGAGAGAGAGAGAGAGAGAGAGAGAGAGAGAGAGAGAGAGAGAGAGACAGAGACAGAGAGAGACAGAGACAGAGAGAGACAGACAGAGAGATAGAGTGTGTGTATCGATGTGTCGGTGTATGTGTGCCTGCAAAGAGATGTGCTGCTGTGCGCTCTGGTCTGTGTGAGTAGCATAGCATACAGCACTGCGGAGACATTTATGAGAGGGACAAGGGAGAAGGGGAAACAATTTGTCTTCATAAAAGTGGGGTGCTCTCGCTGGAGAGTGAGTGAAGAGTGTGTGTGTGTGTGTGTGTGTGTGTGCGCGAGTCCCAGTTTGAGTGTTTCATGCCATTAGTCTCAGCCTCGGCTATGAAGCGAATGTATTACATTTACTGAACTGCAGCACGAGTCCTTACCTGTGTCTCAGATATAACTTGTGTGTACATATATGTACGCGTGTGTGTGTGTGTGTGTGTGTGTGTGTGTGTGTGTGCAAGCATCCATTCAAAAAAAAGAAAAAAGAAGGCGGGTCTCACTGTCGGTTGCCATGCTGCCATTGGGCAGGGAGCCCAGATCAACAACCAGGCCGTCCAGACACACGGTGAGCTCGCCTCCTGCTACAACCAAGCCTTTGTTCTCCGTCTGCAGCGCCAGACTCAGCTGCACATTCTCCACTGGAAGAGGAGGGGGTATGAAACAGTGACAAGAGAAGCACACACACACACACACACACACACACACACACACACACACACACACACACACACACACACACACACACACATTGAGGGAGAGTTAGTGAGGTTAAGTGCATGACATTGAGTTTTCATTCAAACAATCCAACAAATCAATAATACCACACATTTCAAGTATTAACAATAGGGAAATTCCTATTAGTCACAGCAATCTCTATTAAAAATGTAAACGTTCGAGGTTGAGTCAGCCAACTACCGCAATAAAAGTGAGTGTCTTGTGAGGCAGAGATCAGCCGTTTTTTGTATTCATAACCAATCAAAAGTGTTACCACAGCCTAACGAGACACTTCATTAAAAGGTGAAAAAAGCCAACGAATCAAAAGGCCTCAATTAAATGCCGAAGCATCAGCATTCCCTTTGTTCAGATCATCTCTCACTCACACACACTGGTTTATATACTTCTTTATTTATTTTTTAAGCGAGAAAAATTGAGAAATACTAACAAAAAAAATACATACGTCACTCAAAACTGAGTGACGACAGGCCAAGCCCTGGAACAGATGAAGGCTAATTATTGGGAATGGGGTCAGGTGGAAAGGTAGTTAACTGGGTCACGTCATGCTTTACACCAGTAAAAATATGGAGGGGGAGAGAGAGAGAACATAGAACGGCCAGGAGAAGTGGAAAATACACAGAGAGGAGGAAGAGAATGACGTAGAGAGAATAAAAAGTAGGCAGAACAGGGCAAAGAAAAAAGATGGAGAGAAAGAGGCCTGGGGATCCTGGGAAGATGAACAGGGTCGAAGGTCGGAGAGTGAGAGTGTGTGTGTGTGTATGTGTGTGTGTGTGTGTGTTAGGGCTGTGCCCTAATAGTCAACCAAATGTGAGTTGTGAGAAATGTGAGAAGAGTCTTAGTCAACCAAGTACTAATTGGTCGGGTGGTCGCTGCACCTTGTCAAAATTAGGTCAAACCTTGAACGATGGTGGACCGTTTATGAATTGCTAAAGGGCATTTATTTAGAAACGACAGACACAGGATCTGATGGCCAAGGACAGACATTAGCACTGCAGTTATTACTAGATAGTGGGCTACGTCTGGCAGGAAACCCCAAGTGTGCGATCACTTTGAGTGGACAACCCAGAGAAGGTGACCTGCAAACTTTGTGAGCAAACTTTGTAAGCAAATCGCTAGCTCAAACATGAGCTTTCATTTGAAACATGCAAGTAGCCAAACGCTAGCCATTCTGACGTTAGATAGCCTAGATAAATATGCTCCATTAGGCTTATCCAAGTGTGGGGATTGGGCAAAAGATAAATTACCTTGGTTACGGCATGTCAGTCTCATCGATGCATTTAGAATCACTTTTGCCGGCTCGCTTTGTGTGTACTTGGATTATACTGCTTATTATCTTATAATTATTATATAATTATTATATACTGTAATGATGCACAGTGTTAACAATGATACTTCCAACATTGTTTCTCAGCCCTGGAACCTGAAACCATTTTCCAACACGCCGCAAAAATATTATGTATTTAAACAATGAAATGAATATCATAAACATGAGACGACTTAAACATTAACAACGAGGAACAGTGTGTGTGTGTGCGTGTGCGTGTGCGTGTGCGTGTGCGTGTGTACAGGGCCTTACTTCTGCCATGGTGTGTGCGCAGTGTGTCCAGCAGGTCGATGGTAGCGCTGCCCAGGAGCTCCTTCCTCAGCGTGTGGCAGCTCCACAGCTTCAGGTCCAGGCGACTCTGAGGAGTCACGTTGCTACGCAGCGCACAGAGAGCAAATGTTATAAAAAAAAAACCACCATCCACATTTGATGGTGTAAACGCACCTACACCTTTACCACTACAACTACGTCAGTAGCAACATGCCCCTCACCACCAATATTTCTAAATCATTATAATATTAATTTGTTTTTGTAAATATGTCCCTTTTCTCCTCCTTGAAATAAACACTACCATCATACTGATTATTAACATCATTATAACATTAGAATAATCGGACAGTGACTCAATACAGCACATACTAAATCGTATACAATACATAATATTATATATACAGTCACTTATTCCATAGTACAATTTGGATACACCAGTGCACAACGCTGCCACGTTGCTTACAGGGTGAGGTCCTCGTTCCACTGGAGCTCCAGGTGTCCGCTGCGCTTGCCCGTCTTCTTGGTCTCGCTGGACAGGCCGTCGGCGGTCACCTCCACGAAGGAGCTGAGCCGCGAGCTGCGGTTGGGCAGCTTGGGGGACTGCGGCTTGGCCGAGAGAACTGGGGAAAGGAAGAGAGTCGACGCACACGCACACACACACATTAATGATAAGTCGTCCGAGACATTTTTAATTAGGAATTATCAATTATGTATTCAAACGGCCATGTTTGACTGTTTAAAATCTCTTTTAGCCAGACTGTTACGATGCATTGAATGCCTTTAACGTCATCTTATTTTCGACAGCAGCTTTATATATTTGAGCATGCTGGTGTAATAATTGGGAAATAAGAGTCAACAGGTAAGGGTCACATCGCCCCCTAGCTGAGATTATAAAAACATCAGGGGGAACTTTAGAAACATGTATTGTAGACGGGTGGTATCAACTACTTAAAAAAACGAAACACTATTCCCTACAATCCAATAATAGATATAAAGAAAGCAGTTTAATTCTCTAAATGTGCTAAATCAATGGCAGACACGTGGTGGATAACATTGTGGTTATCATGGGCTTGGCTGAGCTCCGTGTTGTTAAGCTCCCATGTTCTCTCCAGGAATACACACCTCCCTGGGGCTGAAGCACATGCATATAAAGCATGTCTCATAGCCTTGGGTCTCATCGGTAAAGACATGGGGCACAGTGACAAAAGTGGTCAAATCCTCCTGAGACCCACGTCGTGTGTCTTGGGTCAGCAGTGACTGGTTGGCAAGCTTTGAACTGACTATTAAACAATGAAGTCTGCAATCTTGGAGCCCGTAACATTTCTGTCAAACAGAACAACAGGCAATCCTATCTCAGGGTGGAAGGGGACCATAAGGAGGAAAAAGGTGAAAGGATTTAAGTACGCAATGGAAAGGTAACACTGTTACAGTTGGTGAGGATTAAGGGTATATCGTTTATTGTAAATGCTCCTGTATGTATTTAAACCTAGTTGTGAATATGATTGTGCAATGATCATTTTATCTACAATGCAGTTGATTTTTGACACCAGTAAAAATATGAAGGGAGAGAGAACATAGAACGGCAAGGAGAAGTGGAAAATACACCGAGAGGAGGAAGATAATGATGTAGAGAGAATAAAAAAGAGGGCAGAACAGGGCAAAGAACAAAGATGGGAGAGAAAGAGGCCTGGGGATCCTGGGAAGATGAACAGGGTCGAAGGTCAGAGAGTGAGAGTGTGTGTGTTATCTGTTATGGTCTGACGATGTGACAATAGGTGCCAAAACACTGCAGACGTTCCCAAGCAACTGAAGGTCGCGACTTAATGCAGACTAAATAAAAAGTAACCCGGCACGGTGTAATGCCACAACCAGTGCAATTCAATCCATGTATCAAAAAAAGCCCATAGACCATAAACAAATACTTAAGTCAACCAACTAAGCGATCACTCTACGCTTAACTGGAAAACAAGTTAGTAGCTAAATCTTATCTTCTTGTCAGTAACACACTTGAGTTTGTTCCAATTATTTTTTATTTATTAGTTTAATGGATTTCTGTCCATCGTTACAAGCAGGAATGGAGTTTTATTGCTGTAATCCTAGAATGGACTGATTAATCGCAAGCTTTTTGTGGCATTGGCTAATGATCTTGACAGCCTGCCAGACCATGTCCCCAGTGACATGAATTATCATGTTGAGAGTTGTATTCCTTGTACACTGTTTTTCATAGTAATAAACCATCGGTGATAACCGAGCCGAAGGACACAATTGATATCTAGAAAGGATTCGATTTGAAATCGGCTTCCGAGAAGCAAAAAAGCAAAAGCACCATCATCCATCAAGCGAGCCAGGTGGATTAAATCGATTCTATGACTATCGGACCAGTATTTCAAGATGTCAGAGGTCTCCCGGATTAATCGAAATACTGCCAACTTAATGTTGGCTTTGTGAGTATCCTTTTTCTCAGCTCAGATACCTCAAGATTCAAGGTCTCAATATTCTTTATTCAATGGAATGCTTACCACCCATTCACTTCCGCATTCTGAATGTGAACAACAATGCTATACTATACTATACAATACTTTGCTATAAACAACACTATAGAAATACTATACAAGATACAAAGATAAACAACAATAAAAACAATACTGTAAAGTGTCTAAAGGATGATTGTATATACATTGCGGATGGTGCAAAAAGCAAGTGACAGTAGTGCAGTACCGTAGTGAGTGGTAGCAGCATCATAGCAGCGCCATAAATAATAGTATATAACCTAAAGTACATAACCTGGACATTATCTATTGACGTCTGTGTTGAAGAGGTCTGCCTTATAAAATAAGAGAGCAGGCTCTGTTGGTGTCCATTCATTTCATTCCCAAGAAACACCACAACTGTATTATATGCCCCCAGTTGCTCTTTTAACAAAATACAATCACATCTTTCGAGGAGATGAGTGACTATCAAGTTGCGTAACTGCTGCCTGGACCACGGTTTATCAAACTCAAAAACAATGTCTCTGACAGCATCTATACAAGGACAGGGATGCTGCATGAAACTGTGCAATACTGCATCCATGCACTTCCATGCATTGAGGAGATCTGTAGGACCAGATGGCCATGTCCATCATAAAGAACTGCAACCACCCTGGGCACCATCTCTTCGCCCCCCTACTGTCTGGTCGCCGGTTGCGCAACAAGGACTACCAGGTTTAAGGACAGTTTTTATCCACAGGCGGAGTACTGCCACTATCATAACATTGTCATTTACATTACACTTTTATAGTAGCTGGACGTTCTAGACTCATTACAGCTTTAAAATATTTTTGATGAACAGATGTTCATACCATCAGTCACTTTGCTGTCCTATTTTTGTTCATTTTTATTTTTATTGTATATATCATTGTTATGGATTATTTTTTGGAGATGTATTATGCGGGAGGGAATGGGGAGTAAGCATTCCAATGTACTTGGCAAATAAATATCTTGTATTGTATTGCATTGTTCATTCATGCTTTTTAGGGCAGAGTCCAGGCACACTTGGGAGTCATCATTCTGCCCTTTTTGGCCACTTATCCTCAACGAAGACCTGGTGTAAAGAAGCGATTCCATAACGATTCCATTTAATTTGATTTAGATCACAGCGGATGATAGAAGTTGGACCAACAAGCGGATTACAAGGTCATCGGATGCACCTATTTGACAGCATAGCTAGAATAACATCACAGAGGTGGTTGGTTTCCTATTCTATCCCACCCATCAATCATGGCAATACTAACTGGCACTCAGTATAGCACAAACCTCTGCCACACCATAAACTCCCCTGGTTCCGGATTCAGATCTGCCTCTAAATGGAATCAACTGTTCCCTGGCCCATAAGTAATCTAACCACCAAGTTTAGCATTAAAATGCCACCCCCAGTAACTGCAGCAGTGCAATCTTTGTTAGACTTGTGAGGGAGAGGAAGGATGGTTACCTTTCAAGGTCAGTTGAGACTTCTCAGTGGTCTGGGTACTGCCAGGTCTGGTCACACTGGCAGCCGCCATTGCATCACAGCTCCTAAAACCGCACAGATACAAGATACAACACACACACACAAACACACAAACACACACAGATCAGCACTTCTGCATGTTGTGACTTGCATACAGGCGAGCATATGTAAACATGTCATAAAAAGACAGGCAAACACATACACTATGGTGCAGCGACAATATATTTGGGTTCACTCACTATGAGAGGAAATCATAACATATGGGAAAACAGATTATATGGTTGTACGTGGCATTACAGAAAGATAAGAATCGGTCTGTAGACAAATGAAAACATCACAGGGATATTGTTTAATGTATGTAACACAGGTAGGTCTCAATCGAGTGAAACATTGACTAAATGTAAGCATTACCACCATAACGGTGACAGATGGTGGCTGCATCTGTATCACCATCGTCATACCCTTCAACATGAAATCACGAATCGAAGACAAACAAGGCGTTGAATCAATTTAATGTGTCAAGGATTTTGAAAGGGTTGTCTTGCTGCAGACAACTATTTGATAGGTCTATATATATATATATATATATATATATATATTGTAAGTCAAGCCACCACAACAAAGCAGCATCAACACAATGTCAACATTGCTGCAGCAGCATCATTTGCGCAATATAATAGGTGGGGGGGAAAAAAAATTAGATATATATTATAGAATATCTATTCAATGTTTAGTTTCCGTCTTCATGTGTATTGTCGCCATATTTAAATAACCTTTCCGTGTTTGTAACGCGTTACAAACACGGTTGCTGCTGCTGAGCAAGGCATTTAACCTTAGATGCTACACAGACGAAGCTAACCGTTAGCCTCCAGGATGTTCTGACAAAAGGACAACCGTCATCAAAAGACATGATATAATAACATGTCAAGAGCTGTAGGTGGACATCGACATGTCAAAATATGACACGTACTGCCACTGACAGCGAGGCCCTGCGTGTTTATTTGTCTCGTACCTTAACTGTAGCTGCGCTCCGCTGGTGTCGCTGGTTCGCTTTCACTTCCGCCTCAATGACAAGACCACGTGACACGTCTGTGACGCAATGCATCACGGACAACAACACAATGATAATCCATAATTCAATGATAACCAATAACACAACTAGACAATAATAACCAATAATAAAACAATAAAACGATAATCAATAAAATAATGCAATAATAATCAATAATAATAACAAAAAAACATACACTGTGCAACACAATACACAATAATAAAACACACTGTGGCCGAAACAAAGACCCTTTAATAACATAACACTGACTCAACAAACAACTGTGATGGCTTTTGACTGTATGCATGTAACTGTAATTAGTTGGATTGCCAGGGATATGACTAAGATGACATGTTGTCAAGTGACACATGTGATGAGCTAACCAACGTTAACATGCCTGAACATGTCCACGTGTGAACTTATTTGACCATTACAGTTGACTAAACTGAGCCCCTTGAATCACATGCAGGACATAAACAAAGCAGCAGCCTTATTGCTTTATTGTCTCACTCATATTGGGAATTGTTCAAACAAACAACCCTCAGTGCAGTTTAGTGTAACCACAGTTTTAGTATCTTTATTGCTGCTTAATTCCTTCATCCGTCTAGAATGGGTGCAATACTTGCTCAGTCTTGTTGTTGTAACTTGGTAAAAAAATAAAT
The DNA here is from genome assembly GCA_027704905.1 of Muraenolepis orangiensis. Taxonomy (NCBI): domain Eukaryota; kingdom Metazoa; phylum Chordata; class Actinopteri; order Gadiformes; family Muraenolepididae; genus Muraenolepis; species Muraenolepis orangiensis. The sequence goes on from CM051010.1 coordinate 24,832,847, forward strand.
TATTAAAAAAGATGAGCCAAGAGGAACAATTCAGATAGAAACACACACACACACACACACACACACACTCACACTCACATCTCCCCCCCCCCCCGCACACACACACACACACACAGACGCACACTCACACAAACCATAATCAGGTAACATCATTCAGGTGCTGACTGAGGAAGACGATGGAGAGCGCTGCAGGTGACGATGAAGGCCAATGTAGTGGTCGTGGAAGTACATGGTCACTGCTAGGGGAGGGCCCAGCAGCAGACACAGCCACACCAGGCCGTTGCCATAGTTACCCTGGAAATAGCGTCCAAGGAAAACGGCGACCAGAAGCTAGAAGTGGAGACAACGCATTAATGGGTGACGCTGAACATTCTAGTTACTCACGATACAAACAATACAAAAATAGGCACAATAACATGGGACGTGTTGAGCATCATGTGCTCATTACTATATTTCTGAACATTCTAGTAGCAGGCTCTATGTTCCCATCCAATGGTGTTTCGCCTTCAGAAAACGATGTCACTCGCTCACCTCGAAGACCATCATGAGGACGATCCACATTCGACAGCTGTGTAGAGGCAGCGCAATCACACACTGTACAAAGAAAACGCACTTCATCAATCCATTCACTTGCCTTGTTGTATGTTATTGAAAAAAGACTATAAGACGGAAGCTGTCCATATATACACTTGTTTTGTTGGGTCCGGTCAAATGTGTGTGAGGGACGTACCTCACAGAGAACAGCAGACAACAGGAACACCAATAACTCTGCTTGCCAGGGGCACATGTTTCCCTCCATCAGTCGTGTGTACACATGTCTTGAGGCATAGGAAGAAAAAACATTGTAATAAATACCTAATATATCCTGTATATAGGGTAAGGCTAGCTAAACAACACAATTTCGTATTTCCTTGTGTACCTGTGGCACCACTTCTGAAAGGGAATGTTCCAGTTCCTCCAGAGGGTTATCAGAGACGTAGAGTTCCTGCACACACAACACGTTTAGCCCTGATAAGGCACTTACCAAAGACACTGGAACACGGACACTATGAAGAGGAGGCTGACTGACCACCAGTCTCCGTAGAAATGGCGGTCCCCAAAGCGCAGGACCTCGGCACACAAGTTGAAGTAGGAATGACACAGGAAGAACACCAGGAGCCACAGGAAATGGGTTGGAGCCTGGTGGGATGAAGTCATAGTACATCACCGCTGACAGCAGTTTGGATTTTATAGCTCACAGCTTTTTCTTCCGTTTCGGTAATGTGTTTGTCTCTCTTCTTATTCAATCAAGAAAAGACTACTAGACAATATGCAGTCTTTAAAAAACAACACATTTTTGTCTAAACCTATTATGCATTATCCACCTTAATTGTAATAAAAGTTGCAAGTGAAAAACAGATTGTTTGTAAATACATACATAACTGAAATTCCTAAACACTTCCATATATACTGCTCAATGGAGATAATAATACCACAACAAAAAGACTCACCACAAGTCCAACCAGGTGTTCTACTTTCATTGTGAAGTCCATGTTCTACGTATGATAAGAGAAGAGAAGCCGCTTCAGTTTACATAATATGATGTCATGAAAATATATACTATAACCAGCAAGGCTGTTATGACTGCCATCACTTACGGAGAATGAGTTTTCTGACCTCTGGAAGATGGGCTCAATCCACTACGAGAGAAAAACACCATTCAGGCAGTGTTGAGGAGTTACCAGTCATTTAGCAGATGCTTTTGTCCAAAGCGACTTACAATATGGTGTAAGAGAAAAACTTGTCACCAGAAGTCAAAAGCGCATTTCATTCCTTACAAGTCTCCAAGAACTGAACCAGTGCTCAGGTAAAAGTACAATACAGTGGCAAACAATATAACAATATCTAACTTACTAACAAGGAAACAATCTACTAAGTAAGACGCTAGTAAAGCTAGTAAAAAGTGATAAGATAATAATAATAATAATAAATGCCAAATCGAGCATATAGACAGCCTACCTGCTGTACGATTCCAACCATGATCTGAATGAGAATCACCTGACATTAGGGGGGGGTATGCAGAAAAATGAAATGAAATGATCAAATGTTATCCATTGTATTTTAACAAGGAGAGAATACAATCAAACCAGATTGCCATAGTAGATTCATAAAGAAATTATTTTAGTAGATTACCATAGTAGATTCATAAAGAAAATTATTTATAATCCCAACCACATCTGTACCAATCCAAGGGTGTCCATAGTAGATTCCTAAATGTGAACTACAACTTGCAGAAACATGGTCTGCAGTGATTTCTGGGCCTTACCATTTCCAGGACCCTGAGCAGCAGCTTGCTGATGCGAACCTTAGGACTACGGGGGAAGTCCCGCTGGTAGCAGAGAGTCGGGGCCATCAGAAAGTAGTAAAGGTCTGAGGGATCAAGAGACTGTTATTCAGAAAATGGTCCTTTTTATTTTGAAAATATCTTCTCACCATGTCTCTACTTGTTCAGGTATCATGTTGTAAACAACCTGCTTCACCTTTGAAAGTACAATGTTCATCAACTGTTCTTTGCAGGGGTGATTTGTTGTTCTCTTCCTCTGTAACCGTAGATAAATGTGAGTTGGCAAAGAGGTGTCAATAGAGCCTCGAGTAGTGAAGACTGGAGGTGCTAAAATGCATTACCCTCTCTGTACCATCGATTTGTCTCCTGGTACGAATACAGCTTCAGGCCAAGCACAGTGTAGGACCACAGAGAGAAGAATGCACCACCTAGTGGACAAACACACAACCCACACACACATTGATTGATTGGCATGAATATATCATGTTACGGCCAAAGTGACAGAGCATGAATCTGTTGATAAGAATCAATTATAGCATGCAAGTTGAATACAAAATACATGACTTTTCAAAATAAATGAAAAGATTCATCGCAAGGCTTTCTTTAACATATGCTTGGCCAAACTGAAATGAAAAATAATGTATAACATAACTATTATCTATACCTGTTGATATTGTAGGTTGCAGCATAATTGCAAGAACAGAAACCATCATAAGTAGTCCGATGTTTGCTAGATGTAAACGATGAGCATGGGTAGAGGACAATTCACCCTGAAAAAATTGAATATAATTGATTAAGGTTCTCTCAATACATGCAGACTAAACAATAGATACACAAAAATACAAGCTGTGCTACCTTTTTTTGGGATTGTTCCAGAAGCAAAGCTGTTATTGCAAACATGTTGGAACCTGGAAGAAATTGGCAAAGGTTAATTGGAGAATTCCTGGACCTATTAGAAGGCAAAACCTAAACCCTGTTTTTATTCATCTGCTTCTTTGTAGTTGTTTGTATGTTTTCGGAGCATTTAACATTATATATTAACCCCCCTTTTCTAATTATTTTAACCAAATATGTTTGAAGCTCTGTGGACAAAGCAACATTTTGCAAATGTTTCATTGTTTTTATTGTATTGGTTTGGAGGACACTGATATTGGTGTTGTAACGTACATCAGATAGAGCAATGTGTGTCTCACCCAGAATAAGGTTGAACGACGGCCAATTGTAGTTATTTTCGGTCAGGTGCTCAAGGACCTTCTTCAAGTCTATCAAAAAGCCATGTCTGTTAAATAAGAGAGAAAATAGTATTTTGCTTTGTAGCTATACTAACACCTTTGTTCTGTGTGTGTGTGTGTGTGTGTGTGTGTGTGTGTGTGTGTGTGTGTGTGTGTGTGTGTGTGTGTGTGTGTGTGTGTGTGTGTGTGTAAATGTGTGTGTGTGTGTGTGTGTGTGTGTGTGTGTGTGTGTGTGTGTGTGTGTGTGTGTGTGTGTGTGTGTGTGTGTGTGTGTGTGTGTGTGTGTGTGTGTGTGTGTAAATGTGTGTGTGTGTGTGTGTGTGTGTTTGTTTCTGGGTTGGAGACAGGAGGCACGATGCCCAGGTTGTAATAATGGCTTTATTCACACCAAATTAAACACCTAGACGAGTTGTACCTGCCTTAAGCATGCATTAAGTGTTTTGAGCACTTTAGTGTAACAGGTTTGCTGAAATCAGCTTTTAAACAAGCCTATCATTATGATATCCCTAGCATCTAACATTGTTATGGCAGACAAAGGTGAAAGACAAGTGCTTCTAGATGTTAGGATGGCCATATGGTACATGGACCAAGGATTGAATACACAACTACTGGAGTTCCAGCCCAATAGCCAGCCACTCAGTGATGAACATGTACATCATTTGTCTGTAAGGAGAAAGAGATAGAATTAGCTCAGAGTGAGCAGTCATCCACACCCTGGCAGTGTGGAGAGGACAGTGTGTAATTTTGGTCTGATCATTTGTAAATCATTGTACATTTTTTATACTGATTACGGTAAATAAATGTAATCGGTGCATTCAACAAAAGAGGTGTTCGGTGTATGTGTGTGTGTGCGTGTATGTGTGTGTGTGCGTGTGTGCGTGCATGCATGCGTGCGTGTGTGTACTCACTGTATAAAGTTTTCCAGAAACAAGTGAGCATGAGTCAACACCTGTAAATCAGAATAACAATGCATTTGAACTACTATTAAACAGGAAGGATACATTAAAACAATTGCATAAGCCATTAAGAGTAAGCCAGCGAGTCAAAATGTCTACCAGGAGGATGATGATCCAGTTGAGAATTCCTCTGTAGGCTGTGAAGCGGCTGTCAGAGCTCAGCAAGGAGTCGTGGAGACGGTGGCAGCTGGATAAGAGCACCACAGACAAGTCAGACAGTCAACGTGATGTGTAAACAAAAACAAACAAACGCCATTGCCATTGCCAACATGCATAACGACAAACTTCCTTTACTTTAAAGTCCTTTCACAATCAAATCAAGGGGAAGAACCTCATTCAAGTCCTTGCTTAATGTTTACTTCTTCTATACAGCCATTGGTATAGTGCTTTATCCTGTGAGCTACATGTTCTGTTGAACTGGAGATTGTCCATGTGTAACAGTGAGTGTCCCGCACCGGGCTTGAACTCACGACCTCCGGCATGAGAGGCAGCGCTCTAACATGAGAAACTTAAACCCATGGGCTCTAGCTTCATAGCGAGAATGTGTTTTAGGTGTCGGGGAGAGAGGTTTACCACTGCACAGCACCGCCTGCTGGTGTCCGTTACACATGCAATAATCAATAATCATAGAATCAAACAATAGGCCTATGCCTTATTCAACTAAAATCAGTAGCAGTCAAAGTGTGATAAATATGATTTGGATTATTTTTGTTGTTATTTTTGCGGTTGGAAACTTATCATAGGTAGTTCATTTTCCAAAGACGATTAACAATCCAAGCATAACCCATAAGGTTAAATCTAACGTTATTGTCACAACTCACCCAATGGGTGAACATTAGCAAGGTGCAACTCACCACAGCATGGCGTCATAGTGATGCTGTTGTTCTGGGGGCGCAGCATCAGGACCACAGAGATATGCTTTCTCTTCTTCTTCCTCTTCTTCGGAGAAAGAGGTGCACACAGACAAGCATCTCCTCCTGGCTGAAGTAGCCATCTGTCGTGTCTGTGTTTACGTTGAAGAACTAAACTAAAAGCCTGCTGTCAGTGGACAGCCGAGACACTTTCCATATTCCTCAAAGGGACAATTGTATATACCAAGCGGTCTTGCTAAAAACAAAACACACGCATACTCAAAAAAAACGCATTTTTAAAGTCGTCGGCCACTGGGCAAGTCGGATTTTCGTAATATTATTTCACTAAACGTAACATTAGAAAAGGTCCTAAATTAAGACGACCGTAAGCGTTGGGCCGGCATGTTTGGTGGCTGATAAGTAGCATGTGTAGCATCCCGGGTGGGTCCCTCTGCAGCACGGCTCGTCCCGACCACAGCTCACTGTTATTCGACCCGTTAAAAGAATTGCTTTCAATGCATATGCGTATTCGCTCTAGTCTACACTAGGAGATACAGGCTGTCTGTCACAACCAAGCAGGGCTTGGCGTTAACGCCGGCCACTGGCCAAATGCCGGTAGAATTCGGCAGTGTCCTGTAACTCTGCCGCTTTTACATACACCACATTGGCTGGTGACCTATTGGTAGAATTCACTACGACACAAAAAAACATTGTAGTTTACGAAAGGCATCCGAAATAATTACAGTCAATTCGAGGTGATACTATACATACATCATACTACAACTCCCATGAGCACTGGGTGCGCACTTGTGCTCTTTCCATTGGCCCATCCAATCCAAATGTAAAAAAATTATATATGTAACGTAATAAACGAGGAGTCCTGTATTAACGGGCCGCTATTCCACCGCCAGGTGTGAGTGTGATAAGCCATTAAAGACAGGCATTTCAAAAATTGTCATAACTTAAATTGTCACTCATCTGGTGACATCACACAGGAGTGTCCACCCAGATGTATGACGGACAGGTAAGCCGCAATCGACCAGTTGGTCGATTGCGTCTCTTCAAGGCACTTGTCACAATTTCTCGATTAAATATAAACTCTTTAGTGCTTCCTCTTTAAAACTCAAATATGATAACAATAACATTGACACGTATTAAAAAAAAAAAAACATGTTTTATTTTTTATTACAAAATAAGGCTGGAGAATGTTCCAACAAAAACAAGACAAAAAGCAAATAACCTTAAAACTATGGGCAGGCTATGAGAAAACTTCTGTGGTTAATAATGTCGATTCATGAACTTTACGAAAACACAAGAATCACGATCACTTTTGTCAGTTGATGGTGAGGACATCACTCTGGATCTCATGGCTCAACTGGGTCTGCAGGTCACTCAGCTTCTTCTTGAGCACTGCCAGCGCCGACATGACGATGGTCTCGGGTCGCAGGGAGCCGCACGACTCCACGTTGTAATAGAACCTGCGACGACACACGCATACGCTGTGAGACTTGCCGACGGACAATTTGTATTCGGCATATGTAAAGAATAACCAAACAACCAAGTATTCGGCATATGTTAAAAAATAACCAAGTACACAAAACCCTTCTACCTTTCTGGCTTCCCAGTAGAGTCGAATGGGGCTTGCACCTCATCCTCCTCAATTTCTGAATATTCACTCTTGGGCCTAGAAATGACGGAACAAACATGGCCGCTGGGTGAGAACACACAACTGTTGGCAGCAGGGGGTATTCATCATGGATCAAACACGGAACCCTACGGCATTGTCTGCCCTTAATGCTCATCCCTCACAACCAGAGCAACAGAACGGGGGCTTACCATTCTTCAGGTCGTGGGAACACCGTGTGGCGCAGTGAATTGTCCGGGTCGTACTCGAAGGACACCCCCGCCGTGGGGTTCCACTTGGCGTGCTCCTTACCAAAGCCCTTCTTGGCATAAGCCCTGAGTCGCAGCTCCTGGCCCTTACGGAGCTTCACTAGGAGGATGTCTGTGCAGGGCGTGCGTTTGGGGGGGGGGGGAAATATTTTAGAAAACGGAAACAACTAACTTCATGTTTTCAGAAAACTACATTGGTTGGGAAATTAATGTAAAGGTGTAGACCGCAGGAAGGAAGGGGAGTCATTTACCATCCTGTTCACCGTAGTCATTTGGGTCACTGTCTCTGCTTCTTGAGGTCACCTGAAAAGTTTCATCAGTTTGTAAATAATTACAATTCTGCCCATGGAGCAAGTACGCCTATACAATGCAATGAGTTCACCATTTTCCTTGCTACATGACAAACTAAAGGGCACTCAGTAGAGCACATATGTCCACCACACCAAAAATACCCTGCAAACCGCCAACCATTGCTAACTGACAAACCAACAGGGGCGAAAAACATAAACAATAACAATGAGAAGACAGATCAATTGCCCGTAAGTCATGCCCTTATAGCACCACTAGTACATGGAACTCACTGGGATGACTCTGGGGTTGTTGGACAGCAAGTCTCGGGATGTCACATTACGGGTCTGGTCCTCTGTGCATCGGACATCCAGCGTCAGCTCAACCGAACACTCGGGGCAAAAATCATCGCAGGTGCAGTCCTACAGAATTGTTAGAATAATTATAAGTATATAACTATAACTATATTCTGCTTATGTATCTGAAGCACACATTCTAAGACCAAGTGACAATGTGAGGCTTCATTTCAAGAGGCTTGCAGTATATCCAACTGCATACTTGCCCTGGAGTATTGCATTTTCTCAACAATGTCATCACTGGTGAGTGGAATGAGCCCTGGAAAAAACACATGACAATCTTCAAAAAGGTATGCAATATGTTGATATCAAATCGTCAAAAAGGTATGCAATATGTTGATATCAAATAATGTCACAGTAAAGTTTATGGTACCTTTATAATAATAATAATATAATAATAAAACAAGTGACTGGTAGTCATCAGACAAGGATCAATTTGTTCTCAAGCGTACATACCGACTCTATGGGCAATGAACTCATCGTGAAGTACAGATGAATTGGCATCAATCTGTATCCAGTCGATGGCTAAAGTAGAAATAATGTAGGTGAGGATTTATGAGGTTATGTCAGCGACAGTGTCATCAAATAGAGATCACACAGAGCTAAATAAAATCATTCCCTTACCTATCGTGGCAACCTCGGACATAAACACTCGTCGGATGGAATTGGCGACCCTGGTTGAGAAAGCAAAAGAAATGAGAAAAAAAAAAAGTGTTATCAAGGTACGATAAGGTATGTGCATGAACATGTGGTATGTATGCATGTGTGTGGTCCTGTATGATGGAGTTGGCTTTATCCCAGCACCTCGTCCTGAAGATCTCTTCGATGCATGGAAGAATACACCGATTATCTTTTCCACCGTCCTCACAACCCTCTGGACGGCTTTCATGTCCTGTGCAGTGGTGTTGCCATACCACACAGTGACACCACTCGTTAAGACGCTCTATACGGTGCTACGGTAGAAGTTTACAAGCCAAAGTGTGCCTATACCGCTTCTCCTGAGGCACCGTAGGGCATAGAGGCGCTGGTGTGCATTCTTCAGCATGACCTCCGTGTTGTGGGTCGACGCCAGGTTTTCGCAATCCAATGGGGGTGTCCAGACCTAAATCCCTCAGTTTCAGGACCAGCTTGGAGGGAGCGATGGTGTTGAACGCACAGCTGTAGTCAATAAACAAGAGTCTGACGTTTTTAAATAATGGCTCAATGGTTGTCTCTTCGAAGCACACTGGGACGACAGACAGTTGAAGATGTCGGTGAACACAGGAGCCAGCTGCGCAGGTCTTGAAGACACGGGGTTGAGTTGCAGTCCTCTGGATGACTGTCCAATTTGTCTCTAAAGTCTAGTCTTCTAAACTGTACTTGGCATTCTTGTACAGTTGAGTCCTTTGTTGTGAATGTGTGTGTGTGTGTATAGTTCCAGTGCGAGTAAGAACGTATGAAGTTAAAACATGGAGAACACTGTGCTATGCTATGGTTCCAGTAGCACCACTTGCACTGCACGCAAGCCCTGAATGGACGTTTAATGGTTTAATACTTACGCCAAGTCGGTGTTCTCTATGATAAACTTCACATTTTCGTCCGTTAATTCCGTGATTTTCACAGTCGGCTGGTTGGCGTACGGCATGTTTCAGTTCGAATAACTTAAAATATGACACTGTACGAGGCTAATTGTCCTTCCGTTAAGCTTGGAAACGGACCGAAACCATATCCAGATCGCTGATTGGTCAGACGATTGTATATTCAGACAGTGATAGGACAAAAGGCAGTGGTGGGCGGGTAGATATTTATTTAGCATCCGGGTCAACATTTTTACATTGGTTTTCAAAATAAAGGTCTGCTATTTTCTAGCATTTTTTTGTACAATATTTAGACACGTTCAATACATTGAGGTGACTATATAACATGTATGGTGTAAACACACACAAAGCGGTGTCACTATACTTAGTTACAGTATACTCAGTAACAGTTTAATGAGTTCCAGAATAACTCTGTATATAACGCAGATCATTTTATACAAACAGGAAACAGCTGAACTGGGATGGAATAGGTCAGCCTGGCAGGTGAGATGTGCTGATTCTGCAACTGAAAAAAATAAACCTTGGGCCTTTGTGGACATATTAATGAATAGTATTATTGTTGTGGGGGACAATACTGATAAGCCATTTGCTTGAATATGGTGAATATTTTAGATTCACAGGTAATTGACAAGGTCAGACAGGAGCCGTTAAAACATATCATCGTCTCAGGTTCAATCCTGTGAGGTTCTTCAGCTGTGGAAAAGAGAGTGCAACATGTTTCCATTATTACATCAATTCAAACACCTCATGATGATCCATAGTGAAAAAAGGACTTACTGTGATTGCAGCTCCCATCAATCCTTGCACCGCTGCTTCCCCTGTGGCCTGCACCTGCACAACACAACACAACGATTCAAACATGAATCGTATTGACACGCCATATCTTCATGACACAAAATGTATATTTAAAAAACGTTGGATATGACAGGATGTTTTATTTGAGTTATTTATTCGGTAGACTGGATATTAGTGTAAGACTTGTGGAGAAAAGTAAGACTAGTGGAGAATTTGATGAGACAAAGAACCAAGTGCATCTGAGGAGTTTATCTGACAAGTAAAAAGCTGTACAAGACGCTTGCTGGTCTTATATACCCCCGTCAGTGTGTGTGTGTGTGTGTGAATCTCAACACCCGTCTGGACCAGTCCTGGCCAAGTTTAATATACTTTAGATATACTGTAACAATTCCTGGAATTGCTCTGAACCATTCTGTGTGTGTCAGATTCTAGCTTAAATGTTTTTATAGCGTTTGTGTCGGACACAAGTATATAATACACAGTATATAATACTGTATATAATACTGTATATAATACAGGCCTGTATAGTAACTGTACCGTACACTACCTTTTTAACGGTGCCAGCCATGTTGACTACATCCTGTATGCGGTTTTCAAGGAAGGCCCAGGTGTCCTGGAAGTCCTCGGAGGAGTCCTGAATCATCACCAGCTCGGTGGTGTTAAAGATGCCCGTCAGCGCCGCTCGCTTGGTGTACCAGTTCATCTGCAAAGAAACAAACAACAACAACCATTAGGACTCATGCGGCACATGGACAACCTCAACAAAGTGTTCATGCTATCAGAGGAATTTTGACATCTAAATGAAGCTGGGTGGTGGCCGGTCAGATTGTTTTGGGTTGATTAAAAAGTTGTGTTTACATATTGATATTCCAAGAGCTTCACAATAAGGCCCACTGGCTCATGGCTTACCAAGGTGATTAGACTTTTTTTTTTTTTTTATCACTTAATTGAGATTAAATTATAACCGCTGGCTTGCATGCCGCCTCAATGCAGCCATCTTCTGGCAGCTCTATACCATTTTTATTATTCTTATGATAACCTTGGAATGCCAATTACAATAACTACGGGCCCTGGACCCACTCACGTCTGTTGAGCGATCCCCAGCGTAGTACCAGATGTCGTCGACCAGGGAACATAGGTGCTTCAGGCTGTCGGGGATGTTGTGAGGAAGGAGCAGGATACTCATAGCCTACATTGACATTCATAATAACGTGGGGTAAAACAACCAGCAATATTTTGGACAATTTCCCGAGCTTACCGACCCAGAATATGTTGGTGTACACAATGATCTGGTAGAAGCAATTATTTCATTAATCTCTTCTTATATTCTTATACTAAACCACATTCTGAATATATGAGACAGTGGCATATTCAACACAGGCACAGGTTAGGTTTCATTTGGTAAAATAATTTCCCATATTTCGTCAAATCCCACCGATGTCATGCGTTAAAAAATGACAAAAACATGACAAGACATTAAAAAATACCTTAGGCCATGATTCAATGTAAGGGATGTGCATCCTTAATCTAGTCTCCACGGCATCCCTTAAAAACTCTGCAGTCGTCTTCTTTCTAAAAGACAAAATAGTGGCATGTGAAGAAATGTGTACTATTCATCAGGAAACAAAAGCAAGACTGGATAGCATCGCTTTTGTTTTGTGTAGGCGTGTGTAATGTGCACATACTCAGCCTGGCCCACCTGGACCTGGTTATGCTGGTCAGCTAGGCTCTCTGTCAACTTTGAGTTGCACTGTGCCACGAAGTGCAGGACCAATTCACCAGCCCCATTGTCAAACATACCAGTGGATGCAGAAGAGAGCCCAATAGTCTGAAATAAATGCATATGGAGTGTCAGGGGTTAAACCATTGCATTTGCAGGACCCATGATTCCAGAATTTCAAATGCAGCAGCCATCCAATGTTACTTTTAAAACTGTAAACTTAAGGACACCTCATGATCTTGCATACTGTGTAGGATTTCATTCAACATACCTCTGCGCCAGCTGCAATGGCCTCCATTGACCATCCATATAGTGGGACAAACTCTACTGCTGCAGTTAGGATGCGAGTTTGAAGTTGTTCCTCCGTCTCATACTCTTCTTCCTGCTCCCCGCTCTGATCCTGGTAACTTAGCAACCATCAAAAGCCAGCAGGGATTCAGCATTAATTGAAGCAATGATAGAAAGTGGAACCAATAAAAAGCTTGCCATTTTAAGTGTATTTCTTCAGCAATGTCTGTGTAGTGGCAGGGACTTGACATTTTTAGTCAGATTATGAACTAGGAATAGGCCGGTTACTGGTTTTACTTAATACCAGAGAGCAAATGCAAATAGCAAATACATAATTTTAATAATACCAGTAGTAATTTGTAGTAATGCCAAAACATTTTATATCAACATTCTACAGAGACACATTAAAATCTACCGCAGCCTACATTCAGAAACTGATTACCGTTATGACCTTTTTATTTCCATCTCATCCCTACCATAAACCCAGTGTGCCGCTGACCTAGTGTTGGGCCTGGATCCTTCCTCTGCTGCCGAGGCCTGCTGGGAAGCCTCCGTGGTGTCCTGCTCAGAGTGGTCGTGTACAAAGCCAGATGTGGACGAGGAGCTGCTGGTTGATGAGGAGGTTTTGTCATATTTGGATTCATCCTGCAGACGAACTGCGGCGCAATGAAGTCCTTTTCTCAGTTTGGCAAACTGGGGATGATGGGTCGTTGTCGGTGCAGCGAACACTGAGTAGACAACCAATGCAATCAGATACTATACATGGAAGGCATAATATACAGGAGGTTGTCGAAAAACCTCAATCTCCTATAATTCCATGAACCAGTATTGAGAAACCAAAGACCCCCGTGTAAACATCAGCATGTAAACAACTTGAGAGGACAGGAACGCCCCCTGCCCCCCACTTGTTGTGCAAGTAGTTTAATATTGTCAGTCCACACCGATGTGTAATATGTACATTAGGATTGAACAGCATTCAATCAAATAGGTATCTTTCAACGTGAATGATCAAAGAACAACTTAATGCCAATGCGTTTTATTCTGCCCTTCACGATCACCTTTTCCACAAATGTCAAGTGACATTGGTTAGGGACAGCGAACGGCAACATTTGATTCAACAAGCGCCACTCAACAATAAAGTCGGTGGAGATTAATAAACCGAGATGAGAGTAACCTAAACTTATAAGTAAATGTTTTCTATATTCTATATTACCCCAAAGTGCCCTTCCACCACTCCGTAGCCCTCGTAGCAGCGCCGCCATGTCCAGCGGGTTGTTTAGAGAAGTATGTGACGTTTTTATTACGCGACCAACCGCACGTTGATCACGTCATTGTTTTGAGCCATAAAAGACTACCTTAACGCGACGGAAGGCAAGTGGACGGAACAACTGAAGCAACTTAATTGTAGTAATTCAGAAGTGAGCGGCATAATACAGGTAAGAGTTTATATCAGCGGTCTGTATCAATACTGTATACTATTCCGGTTGTAGTCGTGAATATGTGTCATGTTTCTGAGGTGTACCCGATAAAGCGGTTGGTTTTCTGCGTCACGATCCGTTATCACGACTTTCACACAAAATCTACTATTTTCTACGAAAAGGTCATATTATTTTAATTAGGTCCGGAAAATAACCAAGCGTTTTAACTCGAGTGTCTTGCTCAAACAAATGTTGTTATACCAACTACCCACTACTGCAGGGTGGTTTATGTATTCATATTTGCATAGTAGTATACCATGGCTGAGCAGGGCTTAAATCTGCAGAGTCATGGTTATGTTTTTCAGCCATACCATGCAGCATTGTTGTCCATTTACATTGTTACATATTTACAGTTTCAATCAGCAATAAAAAAAAAAAATGTGATTTATAATACACATGGAGTACCAACAATTCTCTTTTGACTGCGAGCATATCCCATCTTGTTTGACTACTTCTGCCACCATATGGATTGTAGATCATTTTAGCTGATATTTGGACTGACTAGGAGCCCATGATGGACCTTGGCATGATGGCAGGAGACAAGGTGCTCCTAGTGTGGAACCAACCCATGTCCCCATCAGCCCTGGAAGAGCTGTCGGAGGTTGTGCTTGCAGCCATTGGAGCCGATGGCAAAGTGTCAGTTGTGAACATGGAAATACTGTTAATTAGTGAGTTTTTTTTATAATATATTATTAGTCTGTATTACTTTTTGGAGACGCGCTTATATAAATGTGTGACACACACATTCAACAATTTATGTTTTAGTTGTAATGTATTGTGACAGAAATACTTTTACCTTCACAATGTGAATGAACAATCCATATCATGAACCATGTCAGCTCGCTGAAAGCTGTTGTTCTTGTCTCGTTTCTCCCCAGCCTCCCATGCACAGTCCTCCTATGACTGGATCCTCTCCTGCCTTCTCAAAGACAGCTCGGCTGTCCATAGCTCGGAGACGCTGGCCGAATTGGCCCGCATCCTCAAGCCCGGTGGGAGGCTTGTTCTTGAGGAGCCCATCACAGGTGAGATCTTCATATGACCAAGCCATTCATCCCGTGATGAAAGGAACTATGAATCTGAGTAGACATTTGATATGCATACATACACACACATATATACATATACATTCGGCTCCGGATCTAACCCCCTAGCCGCTAAACAATCTGCCCCCTACCCAAAAGGTCCCAAAAGATTTTTAATTTTTTTATTTTGCGGGTGTTATGTACGTGCGCATTAGCCAGTTGTGCTGTAGCAGTTTTAATCTTGTATTCTCAGTTTGTCTATGTGCGTATGTACATATCACACACCAGTCATCCAAGGAAATATCCTCCTGTATATCTTCCTTCCAGGCGTTAAGCCGGTCGGTAGAGGATTCAGTTGAGTTAAAAACCAACACGTCATATAGCACTGAAATACACTTTTTTCCATGACAATTATTAGAGATCAATCGTTCCAGTTCAGACAGGGAGTTAATAACTGATTGCAGGACGCAGTTATAAAGCTTCGTACCTGTAAGTATTTTAAAAAGCTGCTACTTGAAAGACCAAATTTAGTACGCTACTGTTCAAATCACATCAACGTTTTCGTCTTGGAACATGTCCCCTATTTTTGTTAGACCTTTGATTGCCCAATGATGGAAACCTTGGTCCGTTCTTCCTGTTTTAAATGGGTAATTTCCCCAGATTGGGCTAAAACGGGACATTGACGGTTTTTCCCCTACCACCTCTTGAATTTTATACCAAACATTGATCATATTCAATACAAATGGGTTAGATGTTTGTTCCCTGAGCTTTTTTACATTGGCAGAGTACATGTATGTGTTAAGTGGCAATTTATGGGTAAGTGAAAATGCTTAATTTTCCTCAAAATTTGTCTTTACCTCTCTCACAGAAACGAATGGGCCCAGTGTGAGGACTGCTGAAAAACTAGCATCCGCCCTGAAGCTGTCAGGCTTGATGTCTGTTACAGAGGTTGAAATCCTTTTTTTCATGAAGAAAAGGCACAAAGGGTCATAATTGTAGAACATTATACATAACAAACCCTTTCCCATGACATAACAAACCCTTTCCCCGTTCCGACATGCAGCCAGAGATTAGGTTTATTGAGAAAGGCAGCACATCATTGATTCTGCAGTGGCTATGTATTATTTTCTAACTGCACTGTATTCATGACGCTGCTGCACGACTGGCATTTTAAATGCTTTTAAATCTTGTTGCACAATTCAACACATGCATACATATCATCTATCAGTCACTTTGTTCTTTTTGTAGTATTTTTATGGTATTGTTTGAGATTCATACTGCGGGAGGGAATGGGGAGAAAACATTCCATTGTACTTGTTGCAAATGGCCAATACATTTCTTGTATCTTTAGTTTATTTCTTGTTTCTGTTCCAGATCAGTAAAGTAGAGCTCAGTCCGAAAGCACTGAGCGCTCTCCGAAGCAGCACTGGTTACCAAGGCAACTCTCTGTGCAGAGCCCGCCTGTCAGCCACAAAGCCAGACTTTGAAGTGGGTTCGTCGAGCCAGCTGAAACTCTCTTTCGGGAAGAAGAAGACGACGCCCAAGCCAGGTAGGGGGGTGTGTGTGTGTGTGGTGTGGTGTGTTGTGTGTGCTATACATGTGTAATAATAGGTGACTGGCCTATTGGGCCAACTGTGTTTTGTTAGCAGAGAAACCGGCCCTTGATCCCAATACTGCCAAGATGTGGACCCTCTCAGCCAATGACATGGACGATGAGGCTGTTGTAAGTACATTAGAGCTGCTCTAAAGTATTCAAAAGCCAAAGTGTGTGACAGACAGACAGACAACTAAGAATCCCTTCAAATCCTCAAAACAGCCATTATTCAAGCCCAGCCTTTTATTGATGTATCTCTTAATTACAGATACAATTTTTAAAGAGCTTTGAAGGTAATGGCAGACACACCCGTAGACTAGGAACAGTATAGACACATGCTTGGGGATGGCTAGTCTTGCCTGAGAACAGGTGGGCAGTCTCCGGTGGGCGGGGCCCCTCGGTCTGAGTTCAGAGCACCTGTCCCGACCTGGACCAAGCCTTTACTTGTGTTCAGGACTTGGTGGATTCAGACACTCTGCTGGATGCCGAGGATCTGAAGAAGCCGGACCCCGCCTCCCTCCGTGCACCTTGTGGAGACGGGACTGTCAAGAAGAAGAAAGCCTGCAAAGACTGGTGAGGCATAACCCCCCCCCACCCCCCCCAGTTGGATTTTATGAGATTCCTGATTAACCCAAGCAGTTCATTCACAGTAACTCGGTTAGAATTTGGGATTGAATAGCCCCAATATACAAAAGGTATCATTATATCCCCAAATAAAAGGTTTAGGGGATAATGGTTTCGCCTCGAGCGCCTTGTTCACTCACGTGTTAACGTGATGACTCAAACTAAATTTACAATTTATTCCGATATTAGGGATACTCATTTATGGCCCAAGGAATTTTCTAAATCTTTTTATTCTAACATTTACAACTGGAGGGCGTTTTTAAAACATGAAAAAACACATTTTCAGCTGTATTATTTCCGGAAGTTAAGCTCAAATAAAATGTGTGGACCAGAGGGTGTCCTCTGCGTTCACATTTACACCGGTGGAGCTTAGAACAAAAACATTGGATAGTACTGTCATTTGCACAAACCGGTTATACATGTGTAATGTCTTTATCTGAAATAAAATGTGTGTAATCAAGGATTGGGGGCCCTTCAAGGGGATACCCAAAGCCGCCGCGTCGGACGGCATAAGCCTCGTCGGTGTATTGTTTTCCCTGTATGATAACCCACCCCTTCCTCTTCAGAGCTGTAGAGTTTTGCTGTTCAGAGCCATGCACATGTAGTGGAATGACACGTGTGTGTGTGTATGTGGTTAATGTGCAGCTCATGCGGCTTGGCTGAGGAGTTGGAGCAGGGAACCAATGGCCCAGCATTACAGGAGAGCAAGCTACCCAAGTCCTCCTGCGGAAGTGTACGTAGCTTTGAGCCCTAGACCGAACCTGGTGCCTCACTGGCCTCCTCGTTATGACTTGGGAAGGTCTTTAACCTGTGGTAGTTTCAAGGTGCTGCCGTCATCCCCATAATTGTCCTCTTATGTCGTTTGTTTTCCCAGTGTTACCTGGGTGATGCGTTCCGCTGTGCCGGATGCCCGCATACGGGTAAGCCAGCCTTCAAGCCCGGAGAGAAGATCTTGCTGGACAACAGTACCCTGACGGATGCTTAAAGACATGGAGCCGCAGCCAAACGCAGCTTGTGGACACAAGCGATCTACCTAACAACGCTCTGAATAGCAAAGCAATTTTTTGTTTAGGGAGAAAAATGTTTTCAAATGGGCCAGTATTCTATCCCTTTTTTTAATTCTAAAAGGTACATACAAATCATTTGAATCCTGTTGACATGCAGGCCGTGTCCCTCGGTGTGGACACGACGGGGCCAACCAGTTCCCTCTACATCGGATCAGTAGCGGGAACTGTTTTTGTGATGGAAGGACGTCGAGGGTTTTTCTCATTTAATTGTAAGCATTTGTGTCACTTTCATTAAAAGTAATTTACTGTTGTTTATCAGCAAACAGGTGGCATTCAATTGTAGCAATACGAAGAAGATGGTTGCATCGCATATTTAGATTTAGATTCTAGCTTGTTGGTCACTGCGTTTAATGCTGAAATTGTTTTGAATCGCAACACTGATAAGCATCTCCAATAGCAAGTGTGACATGTTAAAAGTGATATTATTGTAAAGTCTCATCTTCTGTTTCTGTGCCTTTCTCTGATCACGGTCAATCCGAGGAACGGTTAAACTCCATCTTGATGTCTCCAGAACTGGGTTCAAAGGTGAAACTGTAAGACACGCTGCCCCCGCTGTCCACCGCGGTTTGTTGTGGCGACGGGAAAAAGTAGACTCCCTGTTTTCTGTGACGACTCCACTCACAAGCACCCTGCAGGGGGGGGGGGGAGAGAGAGAGAGACAAACACAATAGAGAACGGGTTCCAACTGAGAACTTTAACTCATCTAAAATAGAGGGCACTCTACTGCATACCGTCGCCAGACCAAAAAGTCCCCAGGATTCGGATCCGCACCAAAATCGAATTAACTGTTCCTTGGCCCATAACCACCAAGTTTTGTCCAATTACGTACATTAATTAGTAAGTTATCTTACTAACAGAAAAACGGGGGCGAAAACATAACCTATATTGCGGAGAGAAAAATATATAACTAACGTGAAACTGTTTATTCCAAATTAAATAAAGTTTAGTGAAAGAGACCACATCAATATGAAGAGTGTTATGGTGGCTGCTTACCTGCTCCCCGACAGCTCCTGACAGACCCGTGCTGACGGTGACCTCATCGCTCAGCTGGTACTCCATCCAGAGGGCAACGCCATGGCAACAGCCACTCCTGTTGGGAAGACAACCAGAATATAAGCTATATAGTATATCTATATATTATAGCTCATCTATCTATATATACACACACACACAAGCTTTGAAGTTCACCATATTGTACAATGTAAAACATGGGAGATAAGATGCATAGCAGCTAAGATGATATCCCAACTAATAAGCAAGTTTTAAAGAAACCTCTTGAACTAGAGGGCCCTCAGAGCGCATACCTGCGCCACACCAAAAATCTGTGCCAAAATCGAATCAAAATCCACGCCTCGACCACAGGTGTCGACATACCTTACAAAAGGGAAGGAGCCCTGAGCATTGATTGGCTCCTGAGGGACACACTGCGTGAAGTCAAAGGTCATGACAACAGTGGGCGGGCTCAAAGCCCGGCAGGGGTACTCCCACAAGGGGTGGGGCTCCGCCTCACGAGACTCTCGGAAATCCAGGGATCGCTGAAGGAAAAGAGAATTGAAAAATGGACAGGAAAATATTTAAAAAAATAACCAAGTAGGCAAGGACTGTGGGGAGGGGGTGGGAGAGAAGGTGCCCACATTAAAAAACCATTTAAAATTGATTTGATATTATAGAGGCAAGCTAACAAACTCCAGGGGTGCGTTACCTGGACCATGTGGTCCATGGCAGACACGTCGAAGCCTTCGCATGTTCCACAAGGCGCTCTTATTCTCCAGAGATCCTACAGGGACAACAATTAAAACAGTGTTTTGTGTTCTGAATGACTAACCTCCATGCATGGGGAAACAGAATGTAGTAATACATCAGTGACACCTGACTTCTATGCATGACAAAGAATAATAAATATAAAGAACTTATTCCTTGGCCCAAAAGTCAACTAACCACCAGGTTTTGTCCAATACCGTACATCACTTTCTGAGTTGTCTTGCCAACAGACAAACAGGCAGACCGAGACAAAAACATAACCTCCTCCCATTTGAATCTAATCTAATCTAATCTTCGATGGTGGAGGTAATGATGAGGAATGAGGCAGAAACATGAGAGCCGAGACCAACATGCACGTCGCTCACCAGTAACCATGCGCCCATCCCTCACCTTGAACTCCACGGCGGCCGCGTGGAGGGTGGCGGAGCGGGGCAGGATGGTGGCCCCCGGGCGCAGGAGTTTGGCCAGCACCGTCCGGCAGTACCAGAAGAACAGCGAGTGCCATGGCAACAGACTGGTGCTGAAGTAAGGCTCCCCAAGCAGGACGGAGATCTGGGGGGGGGGGGTGTCACACGGTATGAGCGTGTGACTGAAGGTGTCACAGCTTAACAGCTGGATGAGGACAGATGTGCGGTAGGCTGGGTATTGGGGTTACCTGTAGTCCGCCCAAGTCGTTACTGCTGAGCTGGTCGGCTCTGGTCTCCAGTAGCTCCACGCCTCCTTTCATGGAGTTGGCCTCCAGCACCTGCACAGAGCACAGAGCATCGCTGTGGGTCACTTCCTTGATGTGTCGCTTTATTGGTGTACACATGATGCATGTTGATGTCAAACGTTATGCTCAATATGAATGACAGGCCACCTTTACATCAAGATGAGGTATGTACTGTATGTATGGAAGTTATTTACCTGTTCAATAACCCGTTTAGACATTCTAGAACTTTCCAAACCAAAGACCTGAATGAATGGACAGACAAAGGCAGCAGGTTTAATGTAAGTCCATGGTTTAATTCGACAAGATATCATTAAAAATGCGAGAACTATTATTTGGGAAAAGTGGGGTGTCCTACCTTCTTGGCCCCGAGCATGTGAGCAAACACAGGCAGCAGGCTGCCATCACTAATGCCCAGACAGACGCTGTCTGCGTCCAAAACCTGCACCCAAACAAGAGCCAGTGTGATACACAATGGGCCCTAGCAGAAGCAGTGTGGTCACAGTCAGCTCCACCCATTCCACCCACACCAAACACCCCCGCTACGTACGCTACGCAGCGCGCTGACGTAGTGCTCCGTGCGCCGCTGGTCGTTGAGTTCTCCGAAACGCGGGCGGTTCCACACCAGGTGGGCGTGGCAGGTGCAACATGGCCGACACAGCGGGGCCTCCTGCTCTCCTTCCTGCGGGCTGAGGAGGAAGAGGGCCGACCGGTCACAAAGACGATCAACTGCTGGGGATACAACATACATGTGTGTCTGGCGTGATCACACTTTGATCCCCTGGATCCGGATCAGCTATCTGCACCAAAATCGAATCAACTGTTCCTTAGCCCATAAATAATCTTACAACCAAGTTTTGTTCAATTCCATACATAACTTCTTGAGTGTATCTTGCCAACAGACAAACGAAAGGGGCGAAAACATAACCTCCGCTCCATCTTCGATGGCGGAGGCAACTAATGGTTGTTCAGGAGAGCCTGAGTGAGTGAGTGAGTGAGTGTGTGTGTGTGCGAGCAGCGGGCTACCTGTCTGTCTGCAGGCCGTACCACAGGCTGTAGTCATCATGGCTGACCGTGAGGCTCAGCTCCTCCCCCTCCACCACGCTCCGTTCGGTAGGCAGGAAGTACACACTCTGCATCCAGTGGTCACGCCACTGGAACAACACACGACAACAACCATCAGCAATGCGTGACAAAAGGCTTCCACTGAAGCACAGCACTCACATGGCACTCTGGACTGCGTGTTGTCACCTCAAAACCAAAACACTACTACTGTAGGGGCCCCCACCAGCCTTACCTCACCTTCGGGTCTACCCCCCCATGTATGCATGTACGTTTGTGTATTGTGCTTGTATGTAAATGTATTGTTGCCTGTTCAGTTGTTGTCTATATCTGTATTTGGCAAGCGTGTGTGACGTGAAGAGCTGTACTCACCGGTGCATCTTTGGGTTGTGGGTAGGTCCAGCTGGGGGCCATGGTGCAGACGATGGAGCCCTGGGGGTCCATGTCGATGTCCCACCAGGACAGGACCACCTGGGCCTTGCCACTGGCCTGAGCCGGGAAGCGAGACGTGTGGGACTGCGGCACGCTGCTCACAGGCTTACTGAAGTCCACACTGGTGGGATGAGAAAACACATATGAGAGGGTTAGGTTAATTATTATATTATTATTATTATGTAATTGTGGAGTGTGTGGGGTTGGTGTCTGAATGAAGCAGCACATGGCCCCAGTCAGACGGATTAGAGTCTGAGGCTGGTGAGGCTGCACACCTGTGGGTCCTTGGTAAACAAGGCCCACAGGTTAAACCAGCCACCCACACCACACACTTTACAATAACCGGATTCCACATCACCCTGTGTCCTGTGTTGTCGGGAAGCCATTTTAATGGCTTGTGGCAGCATTGACTGCTACACATGCACTACAATGTCAATTGAACTTGACATTGTGGAAAAGTAAGAGGAATAAAAATGTAAACCACTTAATGTAGAGCTCTCTCTCTCCCCATCTCTGTCTCACCTGAACATGGTGCAGAGAGGCCCGAGGGGGGTGAAGTGTTGCGGGGGGACCTGGCTGAGCTGGATGTCGCAGACAGAGTGGGCCCCGGCGCAGTGTCTCACGGCAGGGGGAACGGCCAGAAGGGCCCCGTCCACCTCCACAGGCTGCAGCTGGCCCCAGCTCCACAGCAGCTCTGACTCCACCAGCTGAGAGTATACTGTGGCCCGGTGGGGCACCGCTTCGCAGCCCTCCTGTAGGGGGAGGGGGGGTGCGGTAAAGAGACAGTGAAAAAATTATTCTAAAAACATTCTAATTCTAAAGCAGATCCTTTTGGCTGGGACACCCTAACCACTACTGGAAGATCTTGCCCCCGGGAAAATCAAAGTGCAGCATAAAACTTAAACAAATGGCCATTGCTTTATCTATGCAACCCTTCTTGCTAGATGGGGTAAAATGACACCCACCCACCCATCCACCCACACACCTTCACCAGATGCTTGTGTGCGTGTTCGTAGCTAGGCAACGCCCCCTCTCCAATCAGCTCTGTGTCGAAGAGCTCCGTGATCAAGATGTTGGCTCTCGTCTGCATGTCCCCATCTGTCAAAAGCAAAAAAAGTATTATTATTATTTTTTCTAATTATCTTTAAGGTAACAATGGGTAATATAAAATGACCACTCTGACCTGGCCCCACAGTGACCTCCGTCGAGTGTTTGTTGATGATCTTCATCCGGTCAGAGAAGCCGTTTTTCTCCACGATGTTCTTCGCTGCCTCGGCCATGGGCTTGAACACCTGATAAACAAAAAACACAAAACACAGCTGGATAGTAGCTTCAGTTCAGTTCAAGTGACGACGGGTAGGTCGGTCAGCAGGCAGGCCGACTCAGGTCAATATGTTAGCATCACATCAAACTAAATAGGCAACGAATCAGGCATCTAAACTTTTAGGGGTATAAAATAGTCCGATTTATTTGAAAAATAAAAAGGTTATTTCTGACTATACCCGTGGGTAGAGGTATAATACAGTTATAGACTTAAAGATTAACCGATACCAAGATATTTGTTTTGAACAAAAATATATCATTAGAGACCTTACTACAATGACATTTTACCATTTAACATTTCCACACTGGCTACAATCGAGTCAACATGAGCCTAAACTTTATGAAATTCCGTTCCATTCCAGCCCTATTTTGAAATGTTGTAAGGTGGCACAGCACCACTTGTTTGGGGAGAACCTTGTTGCCATGTTTAAGATCATTGAACACATACTTCAATTATTATTAACATTATTAACTGATGCAGGACTCCGAAGCGACCTGCCTTTGGGATCCCCTTGTGGACGCAGTGTGTATTACAACAGTTCTATGGTCATGCACATTAATCATGCATTTGATGGAATTTCTTATTTTATGTAAATTTCTGAATAAATATTAGAATCTCTTATGTTTAGGAATGCAATATTCAGATTTGGGTCAATTTGACTGCCCTAATGTTAATTAATCAATGACAGATGGATCAGTCTACCAGCCTACCCAGTGAACAGTACCAACTGATAGTCTTATCTATCCACCATGGACCTGGGTGGACACTTCCACTGTGTGATGTCATCAAGTAACAGACAGTTTTAGTCACATGACAATTTTAATAGGCCCTTGAATTGACATACAACAACAACAACAACAACAACAACAACAACAACAAATCGTGAGGATTGAATCCTCTTTATTGGTCACATACATGAAGACATACAGTGAAACGTGTTCTCTGCATTTAACCCATCCTAGTATTAGGAGCAGTGGGCAGCTATTCATACAGCGGGGAGCAGTTAGGGTTAGGGTCTTCCTCAAGGACACCTCGACAGTTTTTGCTAGGAGGAGCCGGGGATCGAACCAGCAACCTTCCGGTTGTGAGGCGACCGCTCTACCTCCTGAGCTAGACTGCCGCCCTAGAGAGGCACTCTCTAGTATGTCAATTCACACCCAAAAACATCTTACAGAACCAATGAAGTGACCCATTTAAGATGTACATTTTGCCCAGAAAGGGCACATTAGCCTGCCAGAGGCCTCCATCTTACCTCTATGGCGTAGCAGAAGTCCGCCCCGGCCGTGAGGGCCATCATGGAGAGGAGACCCGTTCCTGTTCCGATGTCCAGGACGATGGCCTTCTCACCACGGTCCTTAACTCTGACCACAGCTGCACGGATACCCTTGTAATACTTCTGGTTCTGGAACACAGAGAGAGAGAGAGAGAGAGAGAGTTGTTCCAAGCTCAATATATCACTGACCAAGAAGAGTGTGCTCTTGGAACATTATATTAATAATATTAATGATTTAAAAACAGAGTCTAAAGTTACCCTCCAGGGTCAACGGAAACCCACAAGATATCTGTGTGGCAGAGTGACTGCAGGTCTGAAACCACAGGTCAAAAGAGCGGACTACTCCCCTGGGTGTAGTCAAACCCATTTCAAATGAGATTTTAAATTAGAAAAATGTCCAGCTCCGTGAAGCACACACAGAGGTACCATTCCCATCCTACTACTGGACTTTGTATTTCCACCTAGGCCTAATCCTTGCAATTAATGCTGTATGCATCCCATTCAAGGTTTCGCCTTGAACTGCTAGGACTGCTGCCACTTTCATAACATTTTCATTAACGTAACACTATCATACTGTGCTAGACCTTCTGGCCTCATCACAGTTACTGCACTGCACTGCACTGCACTCATGATGCTGCTGCACTACTGGCACTTTAAATGCTTTTAAAATCTTGTTGCACAATTCAACACATGTACATATCATCCATCAGTCACTTTGTTGTTCTTTTTGTGTTAATATTTATTGTATATAGTATTGTTTTGTAGATTCATACTGCGGGAGGGAATGGGGAGTAGGCATTCCATTGTACTTGTTGAAAATGGCCAATAACACACATTGTATCTGGTCTGTGGAACGCTGAGTGGGTCGCACAGACTGAGACAGAGAATGAGTAGAGGAACGGGACATTCATAGCAAAGCTCACCCGATCACCATCATGAAGCATATCGGCATAACTGGACCTGATACACAGAGAGAGACACAGATGCAGGTTACACTCATGGGTCGTGTCTGTGTCTGTCGCATCCCGACTCGGCTTGGCATCAGTGGGGTACTGGGTCCAGGGCATTGGCCAAAAGCAATTCCAGGTGTATTGACATTATAATAACAGTTTTGAAGTTTTAACAGTTTTTTTTATTAATTATGGATCAATGCCAATGCACATTGAGTCATGAAGTAAACGGATTATGGTGGTTGCTGGTTTCGACTTGATAGTGTACATTGTTAACTTCCAATACAACACAACACATATTGAAATATATGGCAGGTACATCAAAATCGACCCACGTCGTCTTGAAGTGTATCGGTGCTTATAATCGACCTGTAATAATCGATCTATTATCAACCCCATTGCCACCTGCCTGGCTATCTCCTGATGGTAGTCGTACTCCTCACTCTCCTCCACCCAGTCCAGGGCCCCCGTGGTCGGGTTGGCTCGTCCACAGAATGTCTTCATATCTGCATAAGATTCCCCAAATTAAAAATGGTATAACGGAATGACTGCAGTGGAGTAGAAGTCCCAGTCACTACCGCGGTACTGTGCTGTATCACAGAAGCATTGCCTACAAGGAGGCAGACATGTTTCCCCCTTACAGCGTCACACGTGGTTCTGGTCACGTGGTCAAGGGGGCCGGGTTAACTCGTTAGTCGCCACTGATCTTCATAATAACAATGATAATAATAAATGTTACTTATTACTTATAGCGCTTTCGAAGATACTCAAAGCCGCTTTACATTACAAAGAAAGATGATGACATGCAAACATGAATTTGGGGAGGGAACTAGGTTAAAACTAACTCGTAAATTGAACAACTCTAAAACTTTAACATCTAACAACTTAACACATCTAAAACGAACAAAACTACCAAGCTGAGGGATGGAGGCGAGGAAGTTAACCTCCTCCCCTCCATCCCTCAGCCTGGTCACTGTAGCCACAGACAGGCCATATGTCTGTCGATTATATGTCTGTGTTACAATATGCCCAATACAAACCCACATTGCACATCACCGACACAGACATAGGAGTTGAAACAAATCGTGTCGTATTGTTTATTTGACACAGTTCACACTGAGAGACAATTCAGGATACTTGTTTACATCTACTTTGGAGGAAAACTGGTGACACAGTGAATGGCAGAATAGCATGTGTTGTTTCACATTGTGCTGATGTAGCGGTTGGTAAAGACATTGGTTTATTTATTAAATATACTACTAGACTAGATTGTCTGAGGCGTCATTTGCCCAAGAAGGTTGTGTGCCATCAAATGTTATTTGTTCCAAATGAACAATATGCACATGTAAGAAATACAATACTGTTACAATCAAAAGTAAAACGTCATAAATATTTTCCCAAGAAGTGTAGGCCTACGGCAAAAGCATTACGATCAATGAAAATAAGAATGGTCTTAAACATTGCTGCACGTATCAATAGTTGTCGGTCTATAATGTAGCGTTCTCTCCCCATTTAATTGTTGTCTTTTTCAATGTGTAACTTCAACAAAACTACTGGAACCAAGAAGTGTGAAGTCATAGACCTGGCATGTGACCTGAACAACACGGCCCTCTTATCTGCATCTCTACCTGCACAGACTGGCAGACATTTCCCCAACATAGCAGCTGATGTAAAGAACACCATCAAAACCGCCCCTTAAACATACCTTCTGAGGTTGTGACAGCTAAATGTGTGCAAAAACAAAACCAACAACCCAACCACACACAATGTGCAGATGATCCGTCACAAGTCCTCACATTTAATTAAAAAAAAAACAACAACACAAGAAGAACACAACACCAGTACAGAAGTGACGGGGGGACACTCTGTGCTGCCGTAGTGCAGCGGTCAGGCACACTTGGCGGTGGGCAGGCAGAAGGGCATGGTGGAGGTAGGCACCAGGATGTCTGTGAAGATGGGCCGGTAGCCCGCGGGGAGGGGCGGGGCGCTCTGCTCCAGCACGTCCAGCACGGCGCCCCTCACGTCCCGGGACACGTCCCCGCGGATGTCCAGC
>CM051010.1:24865474-24900474 GCA_027704905.1 Muraenolepis orangiensis
TGTCATCATTGAGACACTCACCAGGGCCAGGTGGGCCTGCAGGCAGTGGTGGCTGGCCTTCAGGTAGGCTCCCGTCAGGCGGTAGTGTGACGGCACACACTGCTCCAGCAGGTGCCTGACGGTGGCCAGGTCGGCTGCGATGGCGTGCTGCAGGGCCGACAGGTGTCCCGCCAGGCCCGGCCCGCGCGTGTGCATGTACGACACGCTGCGGAACCGCGACGACACCGCCTCCTCTAGTACCTGTGGGGAGGACACAGGGTCCTTGGTGGGTTGAACGGCACTGCTGTGAGAACAGGACGTGTGTGTGTGTGTGTGGTGTGTCATAGGAACGTTTGACAAAAGTTTGTTTCACTATTCCCCTGGCATCCTCCTATTTGTTTCTCTTCTGTTTAAAAACAAATGGTTTTGTACTTTTAAACATACAGAAATCGAATACAAGTGTATACAGTATATACACAGTATCTATATATATATATATATATATATATAACATGTGTAAACAACCCTGTAAAAGGTACTAGCAACAAAAGCAACGACACAATTGGTATGTGACAAACAAACCATAACACCGACTTGAATAAATAATCGAGCTAACTGACCTGGAAAAAGCGTTCCTTCCAGCAGCGAGGTCTCCCAGGGGGCAGGGGTCGAACCCCACCACCACCGCCTCCTTTCCCTCCTCCTCCTCCTCCTCCTCCTCCTCCTCCTCCTCCTCCCTTTTCCTTCCACACGCCCCCTCTCCTCCAGCAGCATGCGGTCCACAGCCTCCTCTCGCTCCACGATCCGCAGTGCGGATACGAAGGGCGTGGGGTTCTGGCGGGCCAGGGCCAGGCTGCCGCTCACGACAGCCCAGATCTCCTTACCTGCAGCGGACGGCCCAAGGACACAACCGGTCTGAGAGGACCAGGACTGCAACAGTGCACTGAAAACACCCCTATATACTACAATCAGGGGGGGGTTATGATCAGAAGTGTTTGAGAAGTGGGTTGACGTTATTTTCTGATTGGGTTGCAATTTTTTAATATACCCTCGCCAGACGGACATGAATACAGAGTTGTATACGGTATAAGGCGCTAATATCTCCATTTACTATTTGGTTATTTAGCAGCCATTTCCATATCCAACGTGACTTATAGTGACTTACAGCTGTGGACATCGGGAATCAAACCCGGTACCTTTTAGAGAGTCACTCTAAGCCACCGTGTTTGCATTTACATGTATTTTGCTATGACTCATATAAATACAGCTTACACCTCATTATAATTATTTTTTATTTTATTATTGTTTTAATTTCTCCTACTGTCCTGTACTTTCTGCTGGGAGAAATATAGAGTAAACAACTTTGATCTTGTATCCTCCTACCCAGGGCTTCCACCAGCCTGTCTACCCCGGAGAAGTAGCGCAGCACCAGCTGCTGGTCCTCGCGGCTCAGGGACGCCCCGCTGAGCTGCCATAGGATGTCGTCCTGCCAACACTCCAGCTCCATCAGCCGGGCGTGAGCCTCCAGCAGCCGACGGGACTCCACCAGCCGCTCTGTCTCTGCCACCATGGTACGCACTGGGAGGAGAGAGAGAGAGAGAGAGAGAGAGAGAGAGAGAGAGAGAGAGAGAGAGAGAGAGAGAGAGAGAGAGACCTCACGTCACTTCATCAGTAGTTGCTTTCTCATCGGTGACATAATCCAGTGTTGAGGTGAACATGAGGTCACATCATCTATAATGCATCCCTGGAATAAACTCAAACATTTACAAGACGGATTCATTGATCTTTTAAAGTGATTATCTGCTGTGTATCAATATATCTATCAAATGAGTTCTAATAGGAATCGCATGCATCGTTCTGCACCCGCCATTTTAAGGATTTCAGAGTTCTTGCGTTCCGGGGAGCTCTAAGGCTGACCACACGGCCGCCAAGGCAGAGGAAAAGGAGCTCTCTGGACAGAATGCTGTTCATCACCTCACGCGGTCAGAGCGCTCACTCACCAGAGTAGAGTCGTGGCAGGTTGCTGACAGTGGCGAGGAGCTGGTAGTGGCTACAGGACAGCTCCCTCAGGGTCTCCATGGACCGCACCACCTCGGCGTTGCGGCTGGACTCGGCGCCGGCCCTCAGCAGGGAGCGGGACGCGTCCCCGAGCTCCACCCGGGACTCCTGCAGCTGCCTCAGACCCCAGCCCACCCCCTCCAGGTAGGACTGGACCACGGACTGGAGGAGAAGGAGTGGATGGGGGGTAAAAAACAGAACCACGTCAAACGTCAGACTAGGATGTGCCTTTGTGTTGGTCTGAAGTCAGATCATGGAGGGCAGAGAGGCCCCTGCAGACAATAACCAGAGCAGGTTTCATTTAAATTACATCATAGAGCTTTGTAGAGTTAGGATTATATATTAGGTTGCCAACTGATGATACATATCTATATATGTATCATCAGTTGGCAAACTTAAATATAATCCTAACTCAAATTCTACCACTGTTGTACCACTTATCCAATTATGATGAAGTCTACACTACGAAGTGTACGCCTATGTATGTGTCGGCGGTGCGTGTGTGTGTGTGTGTGTGTGTGTGTGTGTGTGTGTGTGTGTGTGGTGTGTGTGTGTGGTGTGTGTGTGTGTGTGTGTGTGTGCCAGTGAAGGCGACTCACCTTGAGTCTGGTGTGTATGGAGGTCGTCCTCTGGCTCTCTCTCCTCTTGTACTGGCCCAGTCTCTCCAGGTGTTCGGGCCGAGAGAAGACACCCGAGGCCCACTTCAGGGCCGCTCCCCGGGCCAACAGCTCTGCCCGCTCCGCCTCGGGCCACACCTCAGTGTGGAACACAGGGTCTACCCAGGAAGACATGAGTGATGTAGACTTGATGTTGGTAATGTAAGGTTGTGGATGTATTCCCACTCACAACATTGTTATTGTTATTTGAAGGGATATTCTCCATTGTCCAACTTCCTGTTGTAATGTATATAATTATAGATAATTATTATATACATATATTTTATATTTTAATGTATGTATTACATACTTAACATGTTACATACAACACGTATTTGATAAAAAAACTATTCATTTTTTGTTTTATAAATGTAGTCTAGTTAGATTTCAATATATTGATAAGTTAAAAATGCATCTGATGATAGCCAGCCAGTTTAGTAATCAATAACACACAATACACACGATACACTCCTTATCTAACCTAAGAGTTATCTAACTGTGGAGTGTGTCTGAGGTTGGTGGCTGGTTTAAGCAGCCTCACCTAGCCTAAGTTAGACTGATTGGCGGGTGAGGCTGCACACCTGTGGGTCATTGTTAATCAAGGCCCACAGGTTAAACCAGCCACCACCACACACACTCGAGAAGGAGAGCTCTAGCATGTTCCATCTGCTCTGTTCACCATGATTCAAACTCTTGCAATAAACCGGATTCCTCATCAACATGTGTTCTTGTCTTTGGGAGGAGCTCGCAAGTAGCCATGTTCAGCCATGGCTGGTGGCAGCGTCGTCTGCTACACTAACTTTTCTGGATTACATTACAGTTATATGTGGTGTGAATCATTTGCAAATGGTCGCTTGTGTGTAATAGCTCCCTCAATTTGGATTGGATGAGCCTCAAAACACTGTTATATCATCAACAATATCCTCACCCCAACGTTCACATTCATGTTTTAGTCTACAGTATATTGCCCTTAACTTAGGTAGCAGTAGAGATACCAGGCTGTCAGAATCAACAGCCCTCTCAGCTCTTCCAGATCCATCTTCACTGGTCGCACCAGTGCTCTTCAGCCTCAGAAGCCCAGACCCAAAAAGGACAACTTGAAGCAAGTACTCAAACATTAGGAACACCACAAATTCAGATGTAAGTCTCCCGCCTGAGGCGGATAGGTTAGTGGTGCAGGGGGAACTGCCTTAAACCTCAATGCCTCCAAGACCAAGGAGCTGGTCATTGACATCAGTCATTGAACAGACAACCCAACATCTCCTCTCTTGAAGTCAACGGCCACACCGTCAGGAGGGTGAAGGGGTACAAATAGCTTTTGCAGCAAAATCCTATTTTCATATTGTTTTTGACAAAAATTAAAGCAACACCTGCTTCCATAAGAAACTCTGAGAACCCCAGGTCCGTCAATCAGTTCTACAAGTTTTGGGTTGGAATCTGTCATCACCTACATACACATACATACATAACAGCCCTGTGCATGGAATATGCACAAGATCCACCTCAACCCTCAACAAAATCAAAACCAGACAGAGCAGCAAAAAAATAACGAGGCTGGATCCCGAGCCACTCAACTCAATCCACAGCACGCAAAAAACCAAGGGGATATTGACATAAACATGAATGTGAAAGTAGGGTGGGGGGTGGTATTGATTATATAACAGTGTTTTGAGGCCAATCAAATCCAAATGGAGGGAGCTTTTGAAATAAAATCACTAGGATTGCTGTTGTTGGGTCAAAATGTGGTGTGTTAACATTTATGTCAACCACGCATACACAAAGATAAGGAGACATAATGAGGATGCTCTGTCATGCTTTGTCACATTAACATGAGGTCCCCACGTGTGTAGTGAACCAAATGTGTGTGTCCACGCATGCCAAAACTAGAGTAGTAGAGCGCAGTAGAGCGCATACCAAATCGAATCTAACTGTTCCTTGGCCCATAAGTAATCTAACCAATCTATCCACCAAGTTTTGTCCAATTCCTTTTTGAGGTTATCTTGCTAACAGACAAACAGACCAATAGAAAGACAAACAGACCGGGGCAAAAGCATAACCTCCTCCCATCTTCCATGGTGAGGTAATTTGGTAAAAACAAGGCTCCCTCTATCTAAAATGAGTCATGGGGTTAACCCTGTTATATGTTGTTACTGAAACATACGTGTGTGTGTGTGTGTGTGTGTGTGTGTGTGTGTGTGTGTGTGTGTGTGTGTCATCCGCAGCATATCTGTTTACCCCAACAAGAAAATGACCCCAGGGTCAGGAATCATAAGGCCTGATGCATTGTAGAAACGAGAGCATCACAGTCAAAACAAAGCCACAGTGAGGACAATATGACAATAGAGAGGATGTTGGCAATGCTATCTTTGGACAACTTCAACAGTGGCAACATCACCACTTTGCCCACAGCGGAACAGCACAACACATTTTCTATGATAACAGCACACACGTCTAAAAACGACCCACTCTGTGAAACAGTCTAGTAGGGAGGTGTAGTGTGTAAATGTGATGTAAATGAGAAAGACGTTGTACAGTCATATCCAACTGTGCAGTCCAGTGGTGTTGGTCATTCATACATGTTTGTGTGTGTGTGTGTGTGTGTGTGTGTGTGTGTGTGTGTGTGTGTGTGTGTGTGTGTGTGTGTGTGTGTGTGTGTGTGTGTGTGTGTGTGTGTGTGTGTGTGTGTGTGTGTGTGTACGTGTGTGTGTGTGTGTGTGTGTGTGTGTGTGTCCATTACCTTCTGTTTGGTCACCACCATTCTGCTCCCCTCCGGACATTTAAGTAGGCTGTGTTCAGCTGCCAGCTCTCCCCTGTACTGCAACAAGCTCCAGAGTGTCCCCCCGGAGTGCCAGCACGGAGCCCTGCCAGCTCACAACAACACAATACCGGGCGTGCGAGGCAGGAAACAGGGACACAGAGGAGGAGGAGGAGGAGGAGGAGGAGAGAGAGAGAGAGAGGGTGCATATCCATTTGGCTCCCTCGCCCCCCCCCTCCCACTCTCTCTTGCTCTCTCTTGCTCTCTCTCTCTCTCTGCTCTCTCTCTCTCTCTCTCTCTCTCTCTCTCTCTCTCTCTCTCTCTCTCTCTCTCTCACACACACACACACACACGCAACACAGACAACCCCACCTCCCTTTTCCTGTCGGCCTCTAAGTGGAGGATGTGTCTGAGAGAGTGTGTGCGTGTGTGTGTGTCAGAGCAAGAGAGAGAGAGAGAGAGAGAGAGAGAGAGAGAGAGAGAGAGAGAGAGAGAGAGAGAGAGAGAGAGAGAGAGAGAGAGCCAGGTAGCATGAGTGAGTAGGAGAACAGTAAGTGGTCTTAGTGTCCATCACAGAGATCCCAAGAACCCATGAAACTCCCCCGATTCTAAGGTAGAACCAATTAGGCAGAACATCACAGGACGAAAAACCATACATAATACATAAGCCATTATGACCAACCATGAAACTGGAAAATGAGGGACAGCGCTCGCCAAATCTTTTTATACATTTTTTTTTGTAGCCCAATGAAAAAGGTTCCATCAGACTACAAACAATATCGGCCAATAATTCCTGATAGCCTTTGTTCTTGTTCAGGTCACTGCGGTAGCCGTGCTGTTGGCCCAATCATTCCCACAAAGCAATGTCCGCGAACCTCAGCAAGACGATTGGTGCCGAACAATGCCTCGCTTTGTATATATTTCTTCTGTTGCAAGAACAACAGAATGGCTGAGGGCCCTGGGATCCTGTGCAGCTGTTTTGAGGGGCCGCTGGTGGTGGTGTTGCTGTTTAGGGGGCCACACTTCAAGATTAAAGATTTTTATTTGCCATATGCAACAAATGGAATGCTTACTCCCCATTCCCTCCCGCAGTATGAATTTCCTACAATTTAACACTATATGCTTTACTTTGTACTATATACTATACTTATACTATACAACACTATATTATAACGATACTGTACACAATCAAAATAACAATAAAGTGACCGATGGATGATATATACATTGAATTATTGAATTTTGCTAATGCATTTAAAAGCATTTCCACCTTGGGAGGGAGTTTGTGTATTCATTTAGATGTATTTATTTCTTCTTACATTGTCTCGTGTAGGGATTCTGTTTACATACAAAAGACTTCCCAGTCTTCATCCCGAACATACTGCAGTGGTGGTCCATGGTCTGAAAGCTAACGTCTAAACAGTCATTTCAGAGTTCAGTTTCATATTGGAAAATAAATACAATCGGAATAACAAAAAACATTTTATAGGGTCGTAAAAGTGAGCCATGTGAGATCTAAATCTGAGATCATTATTTTCTTGGTTATCAACATTACATAAAACGCAAAGTATTATTTTTCCACTGCTTCCCAGGTATTACGTGTTTCGATGTAGTTATCTTATCAGTATCACCTTTCGTCTGTGATGCAGCTTCCCCAGAGCCATGTAAGGCAACGTAAGGGGAGGAGGCTGGGCCGTCAGACCACAGGATGTGGTGTGGAATGTGCTCTAGTCCAAGGACCTGCCACCTGTGTCTGTGATGGCGTGGGACAGGGACCCGGGGTGTGTCTCTCCTTTTTCTGTTGTTAGTTGACCTTCCCCTTCACTTAACTCCCATACACACACACGGTTGTTGTTGTCATCATCACCTTTAAGCACCGCATCACAGCACCACCCAGAGGAGCCATGGGAGGAACAGGATGTCTAATTCCAGACCACTTCCTGTCTGACATTCCTGACCTAAGCTGCTTTCCTGGCGGACTCCTCCAGGCCGAGTATATACACTGGTATCCATGGGTGGCTCAAGACATACATGCTCACTGGAAATGATTAGCAGTTCCAGAGGGCGTGTGAAATCTTAACCAAGCGTAACGCTGGTCATAACAAACCCCTCTGCCATTAGAGCCAGAGAACACAGAGGGCCCAAAAAAGCCTTTCACGTTTTAGTTACATTCATGGCAATATACCGGAGTACATCAAATATAGCCATGGAAGGCGGAGTGCGCTACGGTTCAACTCATTACCTCAGACATTGAAGACGGGAGGTGGCAATGTTTGGGCCCCCCGTTTGTTTGAGAGATAACTCAAAATGATATGTACCGAGTTGGACAAAACTGGGTGGTTAGATTACTTATGGGCCAAGGAAGATGATCAGAATTCAATGCAGATCCGGATCCAGGGGACGATTTGGCTTGGCGGATGTATGAGATGGAAAGACGTGACCTCATGAAGTTTACAAAGCTATGTAATCCTCGTAGACTTGAGTCCAGTCAATTATCTTGAACAGAAATGAGGGCGTGAGGGACTCAACCCGAGAGCATGACGACTACCCGGGCTCCTCATCCAGCATTCAGGATGAGGCGTCGTCATCCAAGTCCTCAAAAGGCCACATTCTCCCCGCTTTATTCATTCATTTGTGGTGCCAACGTCCCACTGGGATCTGCAGAAAGACACTGCGCTTTTTCTTTCGTTCTTTTATTGGCACGTCAATCATGTGCATGGAACAGAGGGAAAAGAGTGGACAGAGCAAACGGACAGTGACAAGAGTACATTTCTACAGTGATAGAAAATACAGGAGTACAAAGTGATAGAAAATACAAGGATACATACAGAAGACAATGGAACAGGACAGTACCAGAGATTACAACACATTCTCTGTTGTTTCCTTCAGCGCCTCGAGGTTGAGACCCAAGTCCCAGCTTCCACATTCAATTTGCCTCAGAAAAATAATAATAATCCGACATCCACTACACAAGGGAATGATAAACATTGTGCAACACAAACCCTTCAATTTTATTTTTTTAAGATCCCAATCTCTCCTTGGCTGGCATGCCTTCCCAGAACACTCTGCCACGGCATGTCACCAGATGCCCTCCGCTGCATTCATCTGACTCACCAACAATTGCACTCATTCCAACAATAGCATGTGTAACCCATGCCTTTCTAATACATACATTTATATATTCTTCTAGACCGCTAGTAGTGTTAAGGACTAAAGTAGTGTTCTATTCTATGTATTATTAGTTTACTTCATATTTCCAGTTATAGTCAAACAGAAATATGTTCATCAGAATATATGTCTTGTTATACTTCAAATATATAAATAAGCCCATATCAGAAGTTGATTGATGATAGCAAGACCGCTTATTGCCAAAAATAATTGCATACCATACCAATATAATCCCTAGGTGTCTGCCTCAACTCATACATACAAGACCAATAAATGGGTTTCCCTCATAACTCTTTATTGTTTTTCTACTGCTAAAGGCTTAACAGGATGCTTTCCTGCTCACCACTCACTAACTATGGCTCCAACAGACATGATACATGATTAGTGTGCTGTTGGCCAGGTTTGGCACTCTCAGAGCAGGGATAGGGCGGGGTTAGGGCAGGGTTAGAGCAGGCTCTCCCTCAGGCTGCTGCTGCTGGTGGAGGCCTCCGAGGGCTGGCTGTGGGCCTGAGTGGGCTGGCTCCACGTGTGCAGGTCCAGCAGAGCCTGGTTGAGTTTGTCCATCCAGTCGCAGCGCTCCTGCTTGGTGTCCGACGAGAACCAGCGCCTGGTGGGCGGAGACAAAGACACTGGTCACTAGGAATAAAGCCAGTTACCGTGGTCAGGTGTGAGCTAGTGCCGGGTCACGTGGTGCGCGTGTGTGATATACATTATATAGGAAAGGTACACCCCCCCTCCCCCCCCCTCGAGAGAAAAGGCTTGAAATCGTACTCCATATTTGTTTAGGTGCAAGATTTAAACATTCCGGCTGCAGGGTGAAACATGAGGCGCCTGACATTTTTCCTGCTGCATAAACAATGTTTTAACACATGTTAAACAGGGCTCCCCTTGTGACAATCCTGTTTTTTTTATTCAATGGCTCCAAAATCTTTAAAAAAAAATTAAAGTCCAACACCATTTAGTATTACTATTTTGCAGACATACTTTTATCCAATGCAACTTGCAGTGAGTAGAGTAATTCAGTGAATACATGAAAAGCATGTATTTAGGAGCAGTGTTAAGGTGTGGCTTCACTAAAACGTCATATATAGACATATATCTACATATATATCTACATACATATATCTATATCCATATATGCGCACGCACACACACAAATGTAAACAATAGCTATATAGCAATATTTTTTTTATTAATGCATGACGTAGGCCAGAGTACAGTTTGAAGAAAGAAAAAATACAAGCAGTTTGCACAATAATGTCTCATCATTAAGACCAAAGTGCTACTGCTGTTTACATTCCAGGCAAGGCAGGGGATATCGAACCCTGAACTGACCGGAGTCAAACACCCAAACCACTTTAGTGTCTTTCTAAATGTTATCATACGTACTTTGCTACAGCCTCCTCGGAGTCGCTACTCAGCTGTGTGTGGACGTTGCTGACCAGCTCAAAGGTGAAAGGTCGAGCACAGGAGTCCCTCTTTACAGGCTTCACAGACTGGCTGGACGAACTGGCCAGAGAGATGGTGCCCTCTGCTGCCTGCAAACAACCACATGGTACACAACAAGAGATGGTAGTCTGCGTGTTCTCAAAGGTGAGGGCTCCAACCCATGCATCAAGCTGGAACGCATTAAAAAGATGTGTTGCCCTTCTGTGTCGTTCCTACTGTTAAACAGGAAAGCCACTTCTGCAAGTGACACTCATATCAAATTAAAACTACCCAAAAAAAAACAGAAGGCACTCGGAAGAGGGCATACCTCTGCCACACCAAAAAGTTGTTGGATCCTGGATCCGGATTTGAAACTGGATCTGTGCCAATATCTAAATCAACTGTTCCTTGGGCCATACATAATCCAACATAAACAATCTGTCCAATTTCATACATCACTTTTTGAGTTCTCTTACCTTGGCTTCCTTGTCATTGGGGTGGTTCCAGTAAAACATGTGAGAGTCCTCCAGGGCAAAGAAGCGGCGGTGCCACGCCCCAAACCCATTCACCACCTCGAACATAGTCTAGGGGGACACCAGAGGACAGCACCATTCAATCAATCAGATTATCCACAAACAACAACAAGACTAATCTATAGAAGCTGCAGAGAATGGCCCCTCACCAGGAACCCTTGATGCTGCACATTGGAGTGGCCCTGGCTGTCGAGCTGCAGGTAGACGTTGCCCTCCAGAGGAGACAGGAAGGGCACCTGGGATCAGAAGGGAAGCCATGGGCCAACAAGTCCACCAATAGGAACACAGTTGGGGCACCTTGGTTCATAGCCAGGTGTAAAATAAATGAGCAACTCCTAAAACTTTTTAACTGATTTTAATGAATGCGTATTTAGTAGTGTGATTTATATGTTTTGAACTTGTTTCCTCTGAATGTATGATTGGTGAAATTATTTCAATAATGTTTAGTGTCTTTCAGTTTCTTGTAAAGCACTCCACAAAATAAATGTATTATTGTTGGCCAGCTGGATCATGTGTGCAAAACACACACACACACACACACACACACCCACCACTGGGCGGTCATTCAACTCGATTCCCAGACTCACACACACACACACACACACACACACACACACTGGGCGGTCATTCAACTCGACTAAAGGCTAGCAATCATGCGTAGGAGGCGGGAAAGAAGAACAGTGACGTGAGGAAGAGGCGACCGTAGTGACAGTTGAGCAGAAAACCTTTTCCTGAAACTCGTCTCCCAGGAGCTTCCTGATTTTCCCATCAAATTTCATCTGAGTGGAGAAGGGGACAGACAGGGAGGGACAGACACATTACATCACCGGTGACACCCGGTGAAGTGCAGAATGACGCAGAGCGGTGGGAGTGAAGTACATCGCAAGGAAACACCCGGTGCCAAGTCAAGTTAACGTGGACCACCCTCTGACGGTTGTGCACACATGCAAGGAGACATAACTTCACTGTGACGTCCCATTCCTTACAAGACCTCCCAAGAGAATTGTGATCCACAATGAGACCAGAGATTCATTGATAAGGATGGCATGCTGGCATGCTGCAGCAGGAACATGGTGCCATGGTTTCTTTAGGACTTTCTATTATAACCAAACTCATTCAGCCGGAGTACTTCTCACTTTCACAAATGTGTAGTTTCAAAGCATTTTCAAAGCATTTCGTTTTCCCCGTCCGGAAATCATTCTATACCATCGGTCTACCTGCTATATGAGCAGAATCCAGCCCATAGAACGATTATATATTGTGAGTAAGCATTGAAGAACTATTTAATCATATTAGCGATTGCTGCCAAACTCTTGACCTGTCAACTCAAAGCCAAATAGCAAAGTGAATGTGTCATGAATGCACACATCCTAACAGCAGCGATACAACGGCCTCTGACCATCCCCGACTATACCCATCCGACAGTATATAGATGATGACTCCATCTACATGCATGAGCATCCTCTGAACATCGCGTGAGCCCAGTACCTTATCCAGGGGGAACTTGGTCTGTCCCAGTGAGGCCAGAGTGATCTTATGGGAGCCCACCAGGCAGAAGTTACTGGAGCGCCGCGTGGTCATTGCCGGCAGGGCAGCAGCTGGACCAGAGACAGCGGAGGGGGGGGGGGGGGGTCGCAGGTTATTGTTATTGCACTTCCAACACACAAATGATTGAAACTACATATTAAACTTGCATGTGAAAAAAAATAAAATAAAAGAGCATCACACAAAAAACACATATCAGTGGAGTATGAGACAAACGGTAGAAGTATGATTTTCAACAACAACAACAACTACTGCTGCACATCCCAACAGATGTGGACTAAGAGTCTTAACCAAAATAATGTTGACAAATTGAAAATAAAGACCACGAAAGGAGGGGAAAACAACGTACCCGTCAAAGTGTTATTGGACCGCTGCAGGAAAATAAAAATAAAAAGGTCAAAATAAGTCTCTGAACGTGTGACATCTAGATTTATATAACGTATCCCTGAACAGCGCGGGCATAAAAAGCACTCACTGTGATGGTACTCAGGAGCTTCCGGGGAGTGACCTGTAGGTGTGAAAGGCAGTGTGTGTGTGTTAATGAAATGGTCTGTAACTCGGGTAATATGAAACGGTATATTTAACGGTATGGGTTTACCCGCGGCTTGGCCGAGATACGCTCCACCAAGCAGGCGCTCCCGGACGCGTGGGACTGGGAAAAAAAAGTACAATACCAAAGGTCATTAAACAAAACCGTTATAAGTACCGTTATCCTGGGTCCGTCTGTGTTGTAGAGGTTTTTTTTTCTTCGATTAAATAATTAGAAAACAGATATTACCAGGCTATAGACTTCAACGTCAATCTCGAAGTTGGAGCGAATGTCCTTCCTGAAGCATGAGATGGAGTTAACATAAGTGTGTCCTAAATATAAGACACATTTAACATTTGACACTTAAATGCTCATTTTTAAACGAGCATTTTTATGACCGTTGTCTGGGTAATATTTGGATATGTTATGATTTGACGCATTACAAATATACAGGCATACAATATACATTCCTATTATACCCCACACCTCACCTGAGGGAGGGGGAAAAATAAAAATAAACAAAAAGTGTGGAAAGTTTCTTACAAATTGACGGCCGTGGGGAAGGATATGGTGTCTCCGTTTTTGGCGTCGACCGCCGTGGCCAATGGCGTGGCCACGATGTGGCAGGGGCCGTAGCGGATCAGAAGGAAGAAGTAGTGACTTGGACGACCTTATACGGGCCAACACAAAAACAGAAGCCAATCCCCGTTAACCAACATAATATTATAGTTTAAATAGTAATGATTAGTAAAAAGCTTGAGACAAAACAGACAACTAGAGGGCGCTAAGAAGAGCGCATACCTCCGCCACACTAAAAAGTCCCCAGAATCCAGATCCTAAATCAAATCAACCGTTTTTTAGCCCACAAGTAATCCAACCAACAAGTTTGTCCAATTCCGTGCATAACTTTTTGACTTATCTTGCTAACAGACAATCAGACAGTTATTACAGTTGGTTCGGTACATTGAGAAAGAGAAGAGAAGTTTTAACGTTGCCACACCTTTGCGGTTACGAGAGGAGCAGACAAACTCCACTTTGAGAGGCAGCTGGACATTGCCGATGTTGACGGTGCCTCTGCAGGGCTGCTGGGAGATGTAGTCCCCGGCGTCTCCCACCGCCTCCTCGGATGCCGAACCCCTCAGTCTGGTCACCTCGGCCAGCAGAGCTGCACGCTTTTCACCTGGAACAAATGACAGATTATACTAAAATACAATAATAAAAGTACTATATTAAAAAGGTGGGGTATGTACGTTTGCAAGAATTTGCAATCTTGTTAAACTCTCACAATACAACACTAAATAACGACGCATAGTATGCAAACGCATTTATTCTTAAAAATAGTATTGTTGTCACTAAACCGCTATGCTCAAGTTTACCACTTACACCGCATGGCATTTAAATTGTTTTATTACCGCCGCCATTGAAGATGGAGAGGAGGTTATGTTTTTCACCCATGTTTTTTTGTCTGTACGTATGGGCCAAGTAACAGATGATTTAAATAATCATTTACCCTTATTTTTTTTTCGGGTCCGAATTTGTATACAGATATTTTTCCGTTATGCATTACGATTTAAGAACATTGAGGGGAAAACATCAGGATACGAATCCGGACCATGGGGGGGGGGGGTAAAAGGGGAAAGAGGTAAATGATTAATCACATTGACCGGATAAAACGGCGAAGAACCGTTTGCTTTAGAGGTTGATTGGTTAGCCTCAGAAATAGTATGGCCTTTCTGGTGTGCCGGAGGTATGGGCTCTACTGAGGGCCCTCTAGTTTTTACTTTAAAATCCTTGAAGACTTTCCACTTTTTTTAATCGTGTTGTTCCTCTTTTGTTTATTATGTATATTATTGTTATAGTATATTGTAGACAGTAGAGTATATTATAGTAGAGTATAGTATTTCTGTTGACATTCGGAGTGAATGGGGAGCAAGCATTCTATTGTACTTGTTACACATGGCAAATAAAAACATCTCGAATCTTGGGTGTACTGTATGAATTAAAGTGGTAAGTGTGTGAATTAAAGTGGTACTGTGTGCAACTCGGTACATACAGGAGACCAGCAGCAGCTTCTCCGCCTCGGCCTCCTCCAGGGAGCCCCGACCGTGGGTCTCGTCGGTGCAGCAGCTCAGCGCTTGCAGGGTCTGGGTGATCACCGTCTGCAGCTTCCCAGCCTGGTCGCTGAGGGCCTGCACCGTCGCATGGAGCAAACAAAATAGACTCAGTATTAAAAATCATACTATATTACTTTGACATGAAAGTAATATAGTACTTTATTTGATATTCAATATAAAACATGTGCTTTCTTACACCTCGAGTCCATATATATTTTTGTCCATATATGTACAGTTTTTACACATATTTGGCTTTTGGTTTGAAATCATTTCCATTTTCAATTGCCGATATGCGTGAAAAGATTGATCGTGAGAATTGCTCAATATGGTCGTACTTGTGCAAGGACAATAAAAGGCGTTCTGATTCTGACCTTTAATCCTATTTGCTCACCAATGAGCCCAACAACATCAGAGAAGAAGAAACAAGACTTATTGGTGTCATTTTTTGTTTGTTTGCAATCGGAAGGGAGGTGGAGTGAGAGCATGTTCACTAGTGTGTACTATAGTTAGGACTATAGTACAGTTCGTACTGCAGTACCTTACACTAAAAACAACGAATGGTAGGTAGTATGTACCGTAATCTTTTCTTTGGTGTTGATGGAAGGCGGAGGGCGGAACATCTCGGGGGCCCGCCTCTGAATGGCCGGAGTCACACTTTGGATGGTAGGCAGCTTGTTCTGCCTTTGTGTGCGGTAGGCATCAATGCTGTCAATGGAAAGTTACAAACGGAATGTCACGGCCCCGCCTTCAGTGACAGAAACACTACAGAGGCAGGGGCACCATAATACAACTGAAACAGTTTTCAGTGAAATAAATCATCTCTATATACACTGCCCCGTATGAAATTGTGGAGCGATCAATTATATACCGTAAACGTCCTGAACTTAGGGTTGCATACACAAGTGATGGTAAGGTAAGGTGAATTACCTGTATAAGGGAGCAGCCTCCGCTGGAGGGGTGGTGGCCTCCTCTTCTGGAGTCAGGAGCAGAGACGGAGGGTTGGACACCTGGTGTACCGCTAGTCGCTGTGTGTTGCAAAACATTGAGACGAGAACCAAAAACATAGAAAGGTATTAAAAATATTTATGTTAAAACTATCATAATATAATGTATCAACACACACAAACATGCTTCTTGCCTTGGCAATACCACTTGGAACACAATTGAATATCGATTTCAGGGCGCAACAGGTGAATGACCAGTTATTGTTTTATGTACAAATGTACATATACATTTGTTCTAAACTGTTGTTTATATGTCTGACAATGAAAGTATCCTGCCTCAAATAGATTTTACATTTAAATGTGTAATACTTCCTACCAAGTAAATAGTCTGACTGTATGATGGGTTTGTGAAGGACATAGCTCTCACCAGAGGAGTGACCACAGCCTCCACTGACTTGCTGAGGGGAGACAGGATCCCACTGGGAGGGAAGGTCAGCAGCTCCTCCTCACTGGCGTCGAGCTTCTTGTTCTCCTCTTCCTCCTCCTCCTGTGACTTCTTGTTGTTGTTGTTTTGGTTGTTCTCCCTCTTGAGCTGCTTTTCCTCTTCCTCACTCCTCTCGGTGTCCACCTTGTCCTTGTCTCCAGTGAAGGTCCCGATGCCACTGTCCTGGTCTTCCATGTCCTTGTCGTCCCCCTGCTGCCCCTCCATGCGTTCGGCGTACTCCAACACATCCTCAAACATCTGGTCAATCATCTCCGCTGTGTTGGTCTCATCATGTGAGCTCAGCTCTCCTGTGGACAGACACAATATTACTCAACATGCATGGTTCACTGGTTACTAGTAAAAATTGTGTTGTGCACACCTCTTCCCTAAAAAGGACTCGTCGATCCATGGTGCTCTTTTCTCTCCTGCTTGTTTACAAGTGCTCACCGCCCGTGTCTTTCTAAGCAAATGTACGCATCTCACCTGAAAAGCTACTCTCTGAGGAGGTATTGGATTCGGCTAGGATTGAGTCATTGATAGACTCAGTCTCCAGGATAAAGGTGACTTTCTTCTTGTTGCCTCTTCCCTTTGGCGGAGGTGCCTCCTCAGTCGGGTTCTCACGTGCCGGCCCATC
Source organism: Muraenolepis orangiensis (assembly GCA_027704905.1). Lineage (NCBI taxonomy): Eukaryota > Metazoa > Chordata > Actinopteri > Gadiformes > Muraenolepididae > Muraenolepis > Muraenolepis orangiensis. The sequence goes on from CM051010.1 coordinate 24,882,302, forward strand.
TGTAGTACACTGCACTCCATCCAGGAGCCCCAGCTCCAAGACTTCCTCCCTTTCTGTCTCTTGGACCTCGGCGGAGTCTGAGCTGCATGGTTTAGATCAGAGTACGGGGGACCGCCTTGGTCCATTGGCGCTACGGTGTCATCCGCTCCATGGAGTGTAGGGTTGTCACCTGGCACATCTTGATGGTCACTTGCTCTACTACTCCACTGCTCCAGCACCGCTGGGTTCTGCTGATCCCGTAAAGCCCAGAACCTCTTCTCCTTTCACATTGGCCGTTTGCGCCACCACGTCTACGGTCCGTGTTGCATCCTTAATACAGGCATCTAGGTCTCCTTGGACAACACCCATATTAGATCGCCTGATGGCCTTTTCAGGTTTCAGTGAATCAACTGAAGGGCTGACTTCAGACTCCATGTACTCCTCCTTTAGGACGGCTTCCATGGCTTCCTCAGGTTTCCGGGTTTCAGGACCACATGCGAGGATACGGCCATCACCTCCGTCCTGGACTTCAGGCTGTGCACCTTGACCTGGGCTTTTCTCCTGCACCTCACCCGCAGAGGAGGATTCCCTATCAACTTCTAGCCCTTCTTTCGAGTCTACTACGGTGGCCTCCTGCTCCCGAGGGTACTTCCACAGGCGCAGTTCTTCGTCTGTGGAAGGCTCCATCTCCTCCTCGCCATGAGAGGAGCCACCCTGCTCTTCCATTTCCCCCCACAACAGAGACTCATAGGCTGGGTCTTCAATTATCTCCAAAGACACAAGTGTCTCTCCGCTCATCTCCTTAGGGGACACGAAAACACTCTGGTCCTCGTCAATGAATAGTACTGAGGTATTAGAATCTAGAACCTCATCCTCCCTGACGGAACCATCTTGTTCCTTCCCTTTAGCGTCTCTTTGGACTTCCGGGGACTCTGGCTCCCTATTCATTTTCTTCTCTTCATAGTCAGTGCAGCTGTCTATGATGATTGCAGCATGATTGGCAGCAGTCAGCGTGTCACATGGTGCCTTCTCACCTGTCGAGTAATGACATGGAACACATCTCTGCACTAACAAGCTACAATACGCATTAGACTTCACAGGAAAACGGATTAAAAAAAATGACTAGGTGGGTTTCTCCAAATGAGTGCTCTTTCTACAAGGAAAGCATGGATTCATTTTGTTAAAGTAAAAATGTTCCGTAAAGTATAATGAATTATGTTCTATAGATATAATGCCGACATCAAACTTTAAAAGTCCATGAAAGGCACTACACCTACACTGCATTGACACACTGCATGCACATAATGGGATCAGTACCCTGTCAAATATGCTTACCTGTTGTGATCACCTTTTGCTTCTCTGACTTCAAAGCAAGAGTTTCAGTGAAACTGCCATCTGCCGAGTTAGCATAACCACCTCCCTGCTGGAAAACAAGGTTAGTGGTAGAAATTTATCAAATATAAGAAAAAAAAACAATCAAGCTGGTTCAACGTAATAGTTTGTTGTGCCACTGAATCCCCATGGCTTGCAGACTAAAAAAGCTCCAAATGTGTCAGTTTACGGTGTTAAGCAATACGCATACAGAGAATTTGTACAACAATGCATGTGATATACCCAGGTCATGTCAAAGCACCATAATGTGTCACCCTTTCACACCAAGCAAGACATTGAGTGGTTTAGGACTAGGAAAGTGACTGAATAGGAGATCTTTACCTTTACTAAAGACACAATTTGAATTTGCTTTCCCATTAAACTTTCCCCCCAACTTTTTGTCATTGCTGAGAAAAAGTGATTATATGTTATGCGAAGGCTGGGCGATATGGTTAAATGATAATTCTATAATCATGGGACATTTTAACACAATATCAATATCACAATATTCTTATGACTTCAAAATATTGTTCTAAACAGTCTAACACTAAATATAAGGACCATATGCCTACAAATCAATCAAAACCAATCAAAAAATGCCATTCATGCAATTCCGTTAATTTAGCCAACTCAAAACCTGCTCAAATGTGACACTACCCCATCCACCAGATATAGTGATGCCCGTGTGCAGCAGGTGCCTCGGGTAGTTCAGATCAGTTAGAAGCTGACTCACGTCCCCCTCCCAGGGATGCGATGGAGGCCAGCAGGCTTTCCTTCTAAATCCAATGGGCATCCAGGTGGAGGGGGAGGGGCCAGGAGAGGCCCTCCCCTTCTAGGATTCACACAGGTAATTTTCAAAAGGGACGTTGCTAGGTTTGACAGCGACGAGGTTTGACACGGGGGAACAAAATTCTTTATTATGAATTAAACGTGACCCCTTAGGGAAAGTCAATCTGTTGACTCACCTCAGATATTGAGGAGTCGGACGAGCTTCTCTTCAGCCAGGCGTTCTCACTGATAGGTTGGGCATGTAGCAGCTGCAGCTCTTTCTCCCTCTCCTGATTAGTGGACATACGTAGCAGAGGAGCTCAATACAAAGGGAGAACCCAGACCTCCATTGGGATTTAGTTTCACATGTTTTCATGTGCAGAAGAACTCATGTGCACATTAAGTAAAACAACAACTCAGTTTTAAAGGACAGCAGCAGCCTTAGAAATAGATTGAAAAAAACTCAGAATTTCAACTACTACAAACAAAGTACACTACCCAAACAATACTGCAATAGCAGGACAGGCATATCTTATTAAAGTCATGCAAGCCAATTTATGGTAGTACAAAAGCCACATACCTGGCGTATGATGGACGCCTGCTTGGAGCTAGGTGTCAAACTGCCCTGAAGTTTCTGTTGGATACCAGAGACAAAGTCGGAGCAGGTGCGGGGGCATGAGCTTGAAGGGTCTCGGCTGGGGCTACCCTGAAAGACAGGGCCTTTGAAGTGTTCCAAGCGCTGATGGAACACATTCTCACCTAGTCAGAGAAAGCACACACAGGGGATGTGGCGTCAGATAGGGGCGGCAGTAGAGCAGGTGGTCTGGCAACAGGAAGATTGCTGGTTTGATCCCCCAGCTCCTCCTAGTCAAGTCATCCCTGAGCAAGACACCTAACTGCTCCCGATGAGCTGGCTGTCATCTTGCATGGCTGTACGCCATCAGTTATGATGGGTATGAATGGGTGAACATGAAGCATAACTTATAAAGCGCTTTGAGGGGCCACTGGTTAGAAAAGTGCTATACAAATGCAGCCTATTTATCATATCAGAGAAATACCAACACATTGTTGGACAGCACCTAAGCATCTAAGATTGGTTAAAATATAGATCCATACATTTATTCTGCAACTGTGGCTCCATTCCAAACACACTCCAACTTTCAATCAAATTATACAGTATTCATACTTATACAACCACTATTGTTTGAACAACTATAAATAGCCATGTACACAGTTACATTGCACATCGTATGTGTGAATGTTCCAGCCGATTCTCACCTAGGAGATGTTGGGTGACGCCCTTGTTGTGCAGGATGGCAGACAGGTTGTCAGCTCCGGGATCTGACAGACACCGCGGTGTCAGAACAGGTCCTCCTGGGGTAAGCAACAGGCAGCCCATTGTCAATTATACAGCCAGGTATTTGTGACATGCAACACACATGCACCAATACCTTCAAACCTGACTGCACATGGGGGCTATTTTCTATAAGATGGCTGTGCTTGTCCACACTACGAAAGCAGAGAGAGCCTACCGGCCCCATTACCTGAGCAGGTGCGGCTGGTGTATACAATATACTGTTGGAAGTAATGAACTTATATTTTGATAAATATATTTTGTTTAAAATAGTTTTCATTCTACACCACAACAATATGTTACACATTTTCACAGTTTTTCAATGCATGTCAAAAATAACATCAATTGGTAGAATCCATACTGACTGCCTGGAATGAGGCCTAGTATTTGTAGTCACATTTAAAATCACAGCGCTCTCTGAGCTGAGCTGGTTGGAGTGGTTGCCAATGGCACATCTTGGTCTTAACCTGTGAACCGCCTTCGTGAACTATAAGACTCAAAAGAGAGAGCCTCTCACCTTCCTGCCTCTGGGTGAGCTGCTGCACCCGAGAGCGAACAGAGTTGATGGCAGGTGTGTCCGGCTTCAGTGCCTGCTCAGCTGAACGGCCAGAAGAAGACGGCGCGGGGCTCCGGTTCTCTTGACCGGGCCGATCCATGCGTAGGCGCTTTTGCCCATCGTTACCTTCTGCCATGGGTAACGTTAAGGACACAAGAGAAACAACATGCTTCACACACATTTTTTGTAGTAGTAGTGCCGTTTGTGCTCTTAAAACTAACACACACACACCTGAGGATGAGAAGGTGTTGTCTTCAGAATCTGACAGTGGTGCTCGCTGTCTTTTCAGGTTATTGCCGTTGCCTCCTCCGGGGTCCATGTTGAGCTGTGAGGAGGGAAACCAAACCAGCTGACAGCTCAGACAAACTCTTAGGTGGCAGGAAACCAAGGTCAACAACAACAAGTTAACACGTTTTACATTTAATAGGTGCGCACTAAAATAGTGACAGCCTACTTAAAGTTACAAAATAATGAATACAAAACTAAACGAATGGGGAGCAAGCATTCCATTGTACTATACAATAAAGAACCTTGAAGACAGCATGCCATTGTTCTTTTTATAAAGTTATTTAGCACAAAAAGGTACAAAACACATTGCTAAAGAGGACACGTTTATTTTTTCCAATGTGACACTGAAAACGCCCGAATTGCGCAATCCCACTTAGACGTAATACATAGCCAAAGCCATTACGTAACACTTAACCATAAACATATCTCATATTCATATATTAGCTACAGCTAACAGATCATTATGTGGATACATTGACATTAATTCTTAGTGGCAACTTTACTTTTGACTTAAATGTACTTTTAACATTAGCAACACAACAACCACTACTCTGCACAGCTTAGCGACGGCAATAGTAAGAAAGAAAGCTTGTCCGTTAGGTGTTAAGCTTACCTAAAAGTATTGTATTGGTAATATTCCAGTTTTAAGAAACTATTCAAGGCTCTCTTACGATAGAATACTAGATGAAAAAAAGGCTGTGTATAAACGAGTCTAAATAACAATATTAGGAGTTAACCACACGACCATGACATCCAGCAGCTCTCTAGCTAACTTTGAATTCCAGCGGGTCGAACAGTTTCTTCTTCTTCATTATGTGACTTTTTTTTCCCGGTTAAACGAAAACACGGAGGCGCATTACTGCCCCCGGAGGATGATAGATGAATTACATCTTAATTACATCTAAACATCCAGGTTAAAAACAAGTCTAGGTTCTCCTGAGAGTCAAAGAGAATAATCTTGAAAAGTACTGGGCAAAATCTAAATGAATGCCTAAACTGAATGTGTAAATATTTAAACATTTCCAGACATTGTTTAATTTGATTGTCTGCTTTAGATGTGCTGTTCTGTTTATTTATTTGTGGGAACTCAATAACAACTCAAGTGGAAACAAGAGTCTAGGTTACAAATGAGAGGTGGGGTGGGAAATCAGATGTCAGTGTCCTCTTTTAAGAGTCTTCTGAAGACACATTTCTATATAATTGCTTTTAGCCTGCTTTCATTTGAGGTCATTTGTTGTGATATAAATCTGCTTAGTGGAGTTGATTGCTGTAGATATTTTTGATGTTATTTAAAGAAAATGTTATTTAAAAAAGTTTGAAACATTCTGCATTCCAGCATCAAATGTAGTAAAAATACAACAGCAAGCCTTGGGTGTTGAAGCATAACCTTTCATCTTTAATATTAATCATGTACAGTTAGCGAACAGGCAATGAAACAAAGAAAACAAAACTGAAATTAAATCAGAAAAACAAGTTTTCTTTTTTTTTTTAATCCTCAATTATTCATCATGGTAACCAGTGGTTTGGAAATGAAGTTGATTGAGAACCCTGGAGGAAGAGTTTGGTCAGAGGTGTTCTCAAACATCCTCCTAATGACCCAGTTATAGGAGCCCAGCAGGAGTGGAAGTTACTGTAATTGGCATAGACGTGTTCTTTGTGTGTGTGTGTTCATAGGAGTGTATTTTGGCTTCCCTGACAAAGTTAAAGGTTGAATGCTGACAAACCAAAGAAGAAAAATAAAATACAACCAACCAGCTAATCAAACAATAATAATAATAATAATACCAATATTAACAATGTGCAGCGGTATAGAGTCGCCACTGTATACATGCGCACAACTGAACTGCACAACCAAGAGAAGATGTTTGTGAATATATGAAGCTTTGATATTTTTCCAATGCATAGCTGGAGGCCTGACTACATTTACCAGCAACATAAACCGGTTCCTTAAGTCACTAGACTTCAACCATACATACATACCATAATCATCATCATTATTATTATATGAACATAAATGGGCCAACTTTTGTGTCGGCGGATTTTACACATTGTGCTGCTTTTTACACGTCACCACAATGAGTAGAAAATGTATTCCAAATAGCTCTCCCAAAAAATAAAAATAAAATAACAAAAGTGTAGTTCTATGTGCACAGAATAAACTTGAGTAAGGAATATTGTTTATTCCGTACACATAGAACTTGAGCAAAGGATGGTGGCAGTTTTCAAAACATTTCTGGAGGCAGATTTCAAAACATTTCTGATACTTTTCAATCAAAGCATAGCTGAGCACAGACATATTCTCAGAACTGGGAAAGGGGCTTTTTGAGAGGACAAAATTCCACCGCTTTATTGACTATAAAACGTTGCTGTAGCCACTGCCATCATAGGTATCAGACACAAGCGCAGCTTTCACATAACTATTGGGAAGAAATGGTCAAGAAGATTAAAAAAAACAAAACACTTTGCAATGTTACCAACAGATTTTATAGTCACTCAGTTACACAGATGAAATTCTCCATATTCTTTATCGTAAAAATAACAGCGTAATATTAACCTCGAAAACAGGGTTTCCTTAAAAGCACACAGACAGACAGTGAATGTGTCAGCATACTGGTAGAAACATATATACGCTCACTGCATCGCGCCCACACACACACACACACACACACACACACACACACACACACACACACACACACACACCACACACACACACACACACACACACACACACACACACACACACACACACACACACACACACACACACACACACACACACACACACACACACACACACACACACTTGAGCTAGTTAGCACATTTTAATTTACACCAACCTGAATCAAATTAATTCCCTCCGCATACATTTAACCCCTCAGATCACGGGTACCACAGGGCGTGTGCCGGGGATGTCGGGGGGGGGGGGGGGTGTGAGTACACATGCATTGTGTTTGCTCGTTTCCTGTGCACTTTGAACGTTTTGGAGCTGCGTCGTCATGTGTGTATTATGACAACAATTAGAGAATGGGGGGGGGGGGACTACATAGGATAGGTGTGGCGCGGTCTGTGGACGTACAGAACATCTCACAGGACAGGACACGTCACAGACGTACGTAAAACAGTTACTCTGCAGCTCAGAGGAACGATGCAGTTCCTCGTTGTCAAATCCCTCAGCGTTGCAAACAACATGCAATCAAAGCAAAACAAGATACAAGTCTTGGTGGTGTGTGGGGTCGACTACCCGCCACATACGGTAGAATTATTACAAATCGAGGTGTGCGGGGTACGGCGCTTCGGGTAAAAACGACAACATGTAGGATCTGAACACTGTTCCGGAATGCATCACACTTTATGTATTCACATGTTCCTGTGAAGGTTTTGAGTGTCAGATCAGGGGTGGGGGTGGGGGGGGGTTGAAGCAGGGAAGATGAGCTTGAGGGTAAACCGAGAACAGCTCTTAGAAGATCTTGCCCTTCTTCTTGTTCTTTTCCATTGTCCTGAAAAAAGAAAAAAGGGAAAACTGAATTGAGCTTCATGAAAACCATTTTTTGAGGGCTATCTAGTCTATGCTAATCTAAGCACAGCACAGAGGTGGAACCGACACCTGAAATGAGATAGCTCAGTGTAATGCTATCCTTATCATTCCTATTCATCAATATGAGCAGTGGGGAACATGTCAGCCTGGGAGCAATGATGCTTCATTATACGACAGGTCTCCCCTTTTAGTTAAATGTGTGTCAAACTGCATTAGCATGACTGCTGTATGTCAACATTGTTTTATGATTTAAAGCTAGTTTACAAGGCGACCACCACAAGCGTGAGAGCTACTGACTTGGAGGCGTCCAGCTTCTGCTGCTCTAGGATCCTCTGCTGGGCCTCCCAGTTGAACCTCTCATCCTCAAACACACGCCTCTTCTCCTCCAGCTCCTTGTACTGGGCCTCCAGGTTCTTCTTCATCTGTTCGTGACGCCTCTCCAGCTGTCATAGGCAGAGGTTTTTCAAAGGTTTAGACACTGAAAGCAATGTAATGGTGAAACACACCCGCACACACACACACACTTCTGTGCACACTCACCTCCGCCTCAGAGTCCTTCAGCTTCTGCTTCTTCTCCTTCACCTTCATGTCAAACACCTGCTCCATCTCAGTCTCCATCTTTTTCATTTTCATCACGTGTTCCCTGCGCTCCTCCTCCATCTGGGCCAGGGGGCTCCTGCAGCAGACCCCACCGCGTTAAAAGTGGCCCATTGGTCTAGTCGCAACTTAAGCATTGTAACAACAACAGAACGATCGACGGGTTCAAGGGTAACGGGTTAGGGGACGCCTACTTGGTGAGATGTCCCTTGGACTTGGCGGAGTCCACGCCGTTGCAGGTGACGGCCGCCAGCTTCTTGCTGCGGTAGTTCTCATAGTGGACATTGTTGGTGACGTCCTTCAGGTCCTGCATGTGCGTCCTGTAGAGCACATGCAGCGTTAGCGGCGGTTATAAGCGGCCCAGTGAGACAAAAAGGCATGGGCAGGAATAGAGAAGAAAACTGAACGGAGTGATGGTCGGGAGCAGGACAGAATACAACGTGGAAAGAAAGTGACGATAACAATAGAGGAAGAGAATAGAGAGAAACATAATAAAAATCATCAAAAGTCAGTGAACCGCCAGCCGCTAATTAAAAAAACGGACGTGGGGAAAATAAACAGAATAAAATAAATGAGCTCACCTGATGAGCATGTTCCGAAGGACGGTGAAGTCACAGTGTTCGCCGTTCTCCACTGAAACACAGATGTGAGGAGACGACGACAGAGAGAGAGAGAAAGTGAAAACAAAAACAAATGTATTAAAAAAAAAAAGCCATTTGCAATATTAGGGCTTGAAATGAACCTGGGTAACTTATCATTAGGGTGTTATTAGGATGTCATTAGAAATGCAATGGCGGTGGAGTGGTGTTACTCGTGGTTCTACATGTCACTAAGTGATAAGCACAATGACGCGGCATGCGCTACCGGGTTCTAGGGTTTTACAATCTGAAGCAACAAGGCAGATGTGCATTAGTGCAAGGTGGAGGACATCGTTGATCGACCGCGGTGAAGTCTTAAGAGAGTGGTCCCTGATGTATACCATGTTGACTTAAGAAAATAAAGGATTTCTGGCAATTTGTTCAGAATTGTGAGACAACCCTGGAGAAACACACCCAATACATGGCACTACAAATATAATGAAACAGTATTGAGGAAATGCAGATCATACAAGCTTAAAGTGAAACCCATTGCAAACAGCTCTGTATAGACAAGGACAGTGTTTTGTCAAATGATTTGGTTTCGATGTTGCCAAATCAGATTGAATTCTGGAAAAAGATTGTAAATAAACGTATCTGGGTGCCGAGGATACATGAATTGGACAACAAAAGGATGAAGGAGCCTCTCTAATCTAAAATGAATTGAATGCCGCTCCTTTAATAACTCCATTGGCCCAGTGGCGGCCAATCAAACATCAGGGCAGGCCAATAAGGAGGACACCTTACCATTGATGAAGCTTAAAGAGTCCTTGGCCTCCCAAGCCAGCCACTGACCTCCTGTCTCCTCTAGCTGAGGTATGTCTGATGAAGAGGAGTGGTGCGGTCTCTCAGTTGCGGTCACACCCAGCAGAGGGGCCAAAATCTGGGCCTGGGGCAAGGCCCGGCTACACGCACGGCCCAGAGTTGGCCCGGCTCAACACCGTGATCAGCTTAGGAGAACACTTGGTGCTAGGTAGGACTGGGAACTACAGGAAAGGAAGCGCTACAGGTTGGGGAACACTGAAAATACCACAGGGGCTGTAACCAGCTAGTTTGGGGCTGTAACCTGCTAGTTGTTGTTGTTGAAAGGCACAAAATACCTGACATACGGCAAAAGAGGCATTTCCTTTGAAACCAGTGCACCACTAAAGGACTGGTTTGTGCCTATTTTGGACCAGAGGGTGACTGGCATGATTCTAGATTGTAGACACCATTTTTTCCCCCTCAAAAACATTCAGTATAGAGTTTGTTGGGTTGTTGCCGCAGCGGTCTAGCTAGGCTATACTGAACGTTTGCAGGGCAATTTGCTACAAAAAAAAATGGGGTGTATTGATACATGTCTCAGTATGTTTTCCAGGAATATAGTATAGCCTACGAATAACATTTGCTAGCTTGCCAGGGTGTGTGTGCAGGTGTCGTAGGTAGATGTGGTGGTTCTAGCATGGCGATCGTTTTAATTGGCCCAAGTGTCTGAATTTTGCTGCTTGTCGTCAAGGATTTGCACACAGTACTAGTTTTATATTCAATCTATGATATTAGTAGTATTAATTAATTTTTATTATATAGATTTATATTTATAATTTTTTCAGCAACTGCTGTCCCAGTCTGGCTAACAAGACGGATGGGGGGGCTTATGAAAAGCAAACAGCCTATATGGAAGACAATTTTAAAAATGGCAATCTTTGAATTACTCTTATTGTTCAAAAGTTGTTATTGGCCAGTCCAAGTCGAGTCTGCCTACCTATTTTGAATGCACCGTTGCAAGTGACTTTGGACAAAAGCGTCTGCTAAATGACTGTAATGTTAAGTAATGAGTCTGAAATCCAACTTAAGTATTTTCCTTTGCAACTTGGTGAGACTAGAGTGCCCATCTCTGGCACCATTACATCCTGAACTTCACGGTTTGAAACCTGATGTTTCCGTATTAAGACGCAAATTGCCCTGTGTATTCCCTTTATAGACCAGCTAGTCCGCTATGGGAAGAAACCAACTAACTCAATACTAAAAATGTTTGCCAAATAATGGTGTCTACACTCTCAATGGTGAAGCAATCCTTTAAATGAACTGTAAATCCCCATACAGAAACTTCAACAGAGCAAGGCCTGTAAGAGCAACTTCAGATTTATCATCAGGTGTTTTGAACCCTTATCCAGAAATCAAACGGCAGTTTCACTTACATGCATTAGCGAATGTCCTCCCGTGTGTCTGTGTGTTTGTGTGTGTATATGTGTGAATACGTGTCTCTGCAGCCAGGGATGGTAAGCAAAATGCTAACCTTAAGGGTGTATAAAGCAGGGGAAATGCACTCCTGTCTGAGGATCAAACACTGCTCTATAAACGGCAATGAGACACTCATGAGCCTACAAGCAAATGGCAAGAAGTTAGAAGAGTGGATCCCCATCCTTGATCCGTGGCCGAGGCCCGTCAAACATACGACAAAACAGCAGAGTTCCTTTTGTTTCACTCTAGAATGGTGAATCTATTTGAAAACTAATATTAGTTTTATCAGAGATTGGGATAAACACTGCGGAACCATTCAATTAGCATCTACCAGTCAATTCAACTCCTGACGGGTCTGATTGTAAGCCATGTCAACACAAAGCTAGCAAGGTTCGCTGCTGGCAGTAGATATCCAAAACAATGAATCACTTTCTGCACAAACCTTCAGAGATTGTTTTAAATCAAACGGATCCATTCCAGAGAAAGTGAAACAAAGTGAAGAGTGCTGGTGACAGTCTATGGCTGACCAGGCTGTCACAGTGCAAGGAAGGGACCCACCCTGTTAGAGACATGATTTCTAACCACAGCAGCCACTAATCCTCTCTCCATGACTACCATCAGGCCTGGGAGTTTAACAGCCAAACCTGAAAACACCCGGGAAATGAGACTTGTGCTTCAGGTGTAAAGAACTTGTAGACCACCAGACAGGTGAAATTTGACTTTGGTTTCAAGGCCCCTTCAATTGGCTGGATTGAATGAAGGACACACAAGTGTACCAGCAGATTATACATTCTTATTATTCTTATATTAAACCCCAAGTCTGATCAGAGCATTGGTTTGTCGTCGGCCCTCATGGGAAGACGGCACAGCAACAGACAAGGTAAGGAGAAGAGGGGAGATGGATGGAGGAGGACAAGGATCGCTATGAGGGATGAGGTTGGGGCCACCAAGAAGTTGATTCCAAAGAGAGAAAGATGGTTTTGTTTACCAAAAACTCCCTCTGTCAGTCATGGAAAAGAATAGACAAAAACATAAAATAACAAAGAAGAAAAAAAAAGAGATACAAAAGATAAAAAGGATGAAAAAAATGAAATACTAATAAATTGTATACCACAGAGAAAGAATTTTGTACTAATAATCCAACATTTGGAAAAATTACACACAAAAACCACACATATTTCACTAAGGGTAATGATGAGGGGAAGGTGACACATTTATGTTTATTCTGTCTTTGTACGTCGGTGCCTGTTGCAGTTTAAGAACAACATTTCCCAGAATGCAATATGCATATTTTTTGTTTTTTTGTGCTTTATGTGGATATAACATGGTGTGAGCAGAGAGCACTGTGGGTAATAGAGTCTTTGTTCTTGTTTTGAGAATGTTAGCAACAATACACACAGCTCCCGCCAAGTTCCTCTTCCATGGTCACTCCATGGTGCAGTGTATGGTGTGGTGTGGTTGTAGTCGTTGTAATTACAAAGACATCTTTTGCCCTAGGGGAATATGACGAGGGTTGCTTTTTGAGATGCTACTTTCTTGCTTCCCGTCTACCTGAGCTTCGAGGATGGGCAATGCCTACCTTCTGCCACACCCCATGGATACTGGCGACCTCTGACCTTCCTGCCGTTGACCTCAATCACCATGTTGCTGCCGACCACTGCCAAAGGCATCTTTTCCTGGATCACAGAAATTTAGAATAAATAAAAAGCACAGATCTTCTGCAAAATGTCAATAATTGGGTATTTGCAAATGTCAAAAGACAAGTGCATCCAAACTCCAAACTGATTCTTTATGATGAGACTTTTACATTTCCATGAATTTACATAACACTTATGTGTTACGTAATGATGTAATATACACTTCAATCAATTGCATGACAACAACGGCAGCAGGCCTGAGCAGGCCTAAATGACCCATGGATGTTAATTAGCAGAGATACTTCATTCAATTGGGCCTCTTAACGCATGTACTATTGACGGTGTGTTCGATCCCGACCGGCTCGGTGGCCCGGATATCGGCCCGGCACACAGCTGGATTCCCCTTTCTGTCACCATCCTTCCATTTCTCTCCATGCTCTCACCCTCCCATCCAACTTTTTTTTTAAATATTTTTGCATTTCTTTTAACTGAAAAAGTAGTCTGTGGTCAACAGAAGTGGCTTCTAGCCCCCGAGGACCCTCATGAAAACCCTGCAGAAGAAAAAGAAGAAGAAGGAGAAGAAGCACAATACCTTAATCCTGCGGATGAGCTTGCTGTCCTCGTCGTCCTCCGTGTCCGGGAACTCGTAGATCTTTATCTTATGCTCTTGGATCTCCTTCATGATCTGAGGGACGGAAGGAGAACCGATTAGAAAAGGTCGCTTGTGAGGTCAGCAACAGATCAACAGACCGTCAGGCCAGACCATCATCCTCATGGGTTGCAAGTGGAACACTTTCAGTTTATATTTTGAAATATATTGCATTTAAAAATGACCATTACCATTTATTATTATATTTTTCATCATACATGTATAGGTGTTAATCATTACAGGAAGAATAAACAGACATCACATATGCAGTATATGTAATGGCAGTTTGGCAGAGAGAGAGAAAGAGTGAGAGATGACATTCATTCATCTATGAACACGTCCACACACACACACACACCTGCTTTTTGAACAGCTGGCACTCCTCGGGCGTCAGGGTGTCAGCCTTGGCTATGAGAGGGATCACGTTGACCTTGTCATGGAGTCTCTTCATGAACTCGATGTCCAGCGGCTTCAGACTGGAGAAAGAAAACCACACAGAATCAACTAAATGGTACAGGAAGTACATGGAACATTTCATCACAGAGACTCTGGCCATGGCCTAAATCATTCCCTCATTCCCTACTCTCTCTCTAGTAGTAGTTCAATGTAGAGGACTATATCATTTAAAAACACTATATAGTTAAAAACACAGTCTCTGTTAATGACGCCATTGCTTTCACATAATTACGTGCCTGATCTACGTCGGTGATCATAGATCGGTCATACGCATGTCTTCATTTTCAGTAATGCCATATTATTCATTTCAATACATATACCTGCAGTCCTAATGGGATGAGTAGACACTAGAACCGCATCAAAGTTAGCCCACATGAGCCAGTTCAAAGTCAGCAGCGCTCTGCATCTAAAGGTTTTTTTGGGGGTGTACGTACGATGATTCCCATCAGGACACATTGGACTTGAGTAGTAAGTAAGTAAGTAAGGAAGTCAGGGTGAACTGGGAACTGCTGTAATGCAGGACAATATAATGCAATATAGACGTTCAATGAATGGACACATTTGACATGTATTAGGGCAACATCAAACCCTCACACCCTTTCCGCAGTTACGCGACACGCCATAAAATACTTTCTGCTGAACCCAGTGGAAAAGGCCGGGCGGGAGGTGGATTTACCACTTGAAACAAATACAAACAAAAAACAGTCTCGACAGTTTAACCAGGACCTTATGGTGAGCCTTTGAACTCTAGCTGTGTACAATTCAGACAGTCACCAGAAGGGGGCACTGCCCTGGCGGCCCCATGCACACACACGGCATGGTACACCACTACACTAGCAAAAGGGGGCAATGTGAACTACAAAGGAACAAGACTGGTGTGACTGATTTTGTCTCCATCTGCAGTCCCCAAGACCATTATGTCATAGTTAGACACTAATGGGGGATTCTCTCTCTCGCCGTCTCTCTAGCGAGCAGGACAATGGCCGCCGTTCTTTGTCTTGTGGGCTTCAGAGACAGCGGGCCCTCTGGTGACACCCAGACGGGCTGGTGTGTAACTGGAGATGTGGGGGACGAACAGGCATCCATATGGGGATGGCTGTTGGTCTAAGACCAGGAGACACTGTGGCAATTGACCCACACCGCCACCACTCACCACCACTCACCACCTAAGCTGCTTGGCTGGGCTCCTCCGACTCCCGGGCCACAGGCAGCCGCCATCAAACAAGTTGATTGGAGAGCTGACAAGATATTACAGCTAGTGTGTGTGTGGTGATGGTTGTTTTATCCTGGGTGTCTTGATTGACCACCAACAACCCCCCCCCCCCTCATTCAAAACAAATATTCACTGGACTGAGCATGGTTACCATTACCCAACAAAAACAACCGGACTAGCAGGTTGGTGAACAGCGTTACCATACCTAGAATAATAATGGGTATAATAACCGGGGGCCAGGGGCTGCTGCCATGGCTGGCAAAGGTGTCGCTGGATCTCAAATATTTAAATACGCTATGAAAATATGTGTGTGCTTGTTGCAGCAGGGCTTAAGATGGTACATTAACTATGCATATCGATACACACCACTGAGCCCAGAGTGTGTGTGTGTGTGTGTGTGTGTGTGTGTGTGTGTGTGTAAGGGGGGTGGGGGGGGGTTGTAGGGAGGACAACTTATTATATTTAAAAAAGAGACAAAAACATGCCAGCAACGCAACAGTTGTTCCCTGGTCAAGGAGGGGTTGTGTAAGGTGGAGTAAGTAGGAGCATTGACTGTGTGTAACAGTAGCTAACAGTTATCTAACAGAAGTAGATCACTGGAATTGGAAGTGCAGGAGAGGAGGGGGAGATGAAGTGCAGGAGAGGAGGGGGAGATGAAGTGCAGGAGAGGAGGGGGAGATGAAGTGCAGGAGAGGAGGGGGAGATGAAGTGCAGGAGAGGAGGGGGAGATGAAGTGCAGGAGAGGAGGGGGAGATGAAGTGCAGAGGAGGAGGGGGAGATGCTCGGGTGGTCGGACAGCAGCACATTACAGCTGGTGAAGCCGGTGGTCGTCGCCAGGCCCTTGTGGTTCGGCCCCGTGTTTCCCCACGCGTCTGCTCAGGTAAGCCGGCCGATAACCCAAAACCATTAGGCTTTGACTCACTTGCTTGACAGAGCTTTAGCTCTGGTGTTTGTTTCTCCCTTTAATATTCCCTATTTTCAGGCGTAGCTAAAACACCTCGCCGACATCACAGTAAATCTTAAATTCCCCCCGCAGACACCGTTGGGACCAGACATGTAATATGCGGCAATAAAAAACATAAAAACAGAACAGGAAGCAGATTTTTCCACGGTACGTATGGTATATTAGTCACCACGTCGTGACTGGGATTTAAAAAAAAAAACATTATTTCACAATACGTGGGACGTGTCGGAAACATATCAGCCAAACATAACAGACATCTCCACATTTGAATACGTGAATAATTGCACAGGGCTGAGGGAGGCGACTGGCTGTACAAATCAGAGGCGTGTGTGTGTGTGTGGGCTCTCTGCTGCTCTCTCCATTTTGCTGAGGAGAAGTTGATACTGAGCATGAGCATGAGACCGTGGGCGTTACGCAACCTTTGTGGGTCACCTACACTCATTGGCAGCCTGCTCTTCTATGGCTGGCGCGCACACACACACACACACACACACACACACACACACACACACACACACACACACACACACACACACACACACACACACACACACACACACACACACACACACACACACACACACACACACACACACACACACACACACACACACACACACACACACACACACACACACACACACACACTTTGGAGTAGGGAGCGTACTGTCCAGGTTATACAAACCTATAAAAATATCCCAATTCACAATTGTAGCGGGACCCATAAAATATCACATTGTTTTAACAGAGCTATGCTTTATTTTTCCGCTTATGTCCTAGAGCAGGGGTTCCCAACCGGCGGGCCGCGGACCGGTACCGGGGCCGTGGAGGTGTTACTGCCGGGCCGCGAAACAGCTGTGTGTTTATCATTATATTTGACTCAAATCATTTGAGTATAGATGAACGGCGGGCGGTATAAACTATATATAGAGATTATATATATATAGTATAATCTATATATATAGATTATATAGCGGTATATATGGGCGGTATAATCTGTATATATATAGATTAAATATATATCGGCGGCATAACGAGAGACTTTCAGTTGCACGCGCTACTAAAGAGACTTCGCGCTAGTGACGTGTCGGTCGCGAACGAGCCGGGTTTTGTTACGGCGCTCCGCGTACATGCGCGTTTATACTGAAATCGAGCCCTGCCGTTTTGTTAGGGGTGTGTGTTGACAACACACTTTGACAACCGGTCCGCGAGATCTTTTTCATGTATCTGCCGGTTCGTGGCACAAAAAAGGTTGGGAACCCCTGTCCTAGAGGACTTAGGTCTATTTTGAGTGGAAAATGTTAATTTTGTGTCGGCAGGACCGGGGGGCTTCTGGCTTAAGAGTCATTTTCCTACAGGGTTCATCAAAGTACCCATCTACCAAATCCATCTACGTGGCCGAGAGATAATGCTATCCCAGTTTTGGTGGTACGTTTACAGAGGGTCTTTAAGAAGGCCATTGGTTTCATACCCAGGCACATATGTGCGTTTGGCTCCAGCATTTTCTTTTCCTCAACATTTTGTTATTTTGGATGCCTGCAGGCCATGCACTGCAGTTAGTGAAGGGGAACACCGCTATCTCATCGCTTTACATTTTTCCTGAATGTGATTTTTTTTCAAATTAAATAAATAAATAACTAAATAAATAAAGAAATAGGATTGCACAGGCTTCCTGCCACATAATGTGACACACCTGTGTACAAATAGGACCTCTACCCAGGCCCTCTATATGAAAAACGTTTCTTTAGGTGTGACCAGGCAACATTCCTACACGCCCTACTCTACTATGTTCCCGGGTACATTCACTGGTGACGTACCCGTGTCCGGAGGGGGCGATGAAGTAGAGGCAGCAGTGCACCCGGTTGTCGGGCATCAGTCTGCGGTTCACCCGGGACTCGGCGTTCAGGAAGTCCTCACACTTGCTGTCGATGTAGTTGATGACCGGCTG
>CM051010.1:24905474-24942974 GCA_027704905.1 Muraenolepis orangiensis
TTCTATTGCTGCTTCCCATTTCCACTAACCGCCATGGTTTTTTTTTCCTTCCTGCTTCACTGTTGTGTATACCGTGTGATGTCCAGCAGAATGTTGTCTCTATATCTATATGTACACCGGTGGCGAGCTGAACCGTGCTGTACCCAAAACAATACCCACTGACCTTGGTTGTGTGGAACTAAAATCGCTTGTATCTTGTATGAACTCATTTACATTATTTTAACTGCTTCACACTTGGCAAATCAATTGTATTTAGACTTAATTGCCTGCACTCTACCTCTGCCTGTCGTTGGGCCTCGCTTTCGTTTCGACTGCTGGAAAGAGGGTTTGATTGACATTTCATTACGATATCGACTCGTCCGTCGCTCATCTTCACAACGTTCCCGCCACGGGGGCCCTCAGCCAGTGGGGGGGCGGGGGGGGGTGTGAGCGGGACCAAACAAACAGGGAACACACGGTGTCAGGGGTCTGGAGAAAAACACAGCAGCTGTGTGCCTCTCACCTGCACGGTCTTCTTGATGCGCTGAGAGGGCCCGGGGTAGTCCTTGGAGTACAGGTCGGTCAGGAATAGAGAGTTGATGAGCGTGGATTTACCCAATCCGGACTCGCCTGGGAAGGAAGACCAGAGCGCCAAGATAAGCGAGTGTGCATGCACACACACAGAATCACATCAATAGAAGAGTGTGTGCAAGTAAAATAAAAATACCATCTTTCAACCAAATCAGTAAGGGCAAGGATGCCAATACAAGAGTGTGACATATTTATCTAACATTCATCACACACACATCCCCCCCCCCACCCACACACACACACACACACATGGCCTGGGGGGACAGGGTTAGCGTAGAGGAGCTAAAGCAGATTCATTGTCTGCGAGGGGAAAAGGTCAGGAGCTCGTCGGCCAGCAAGAAAAGCTCTCTGATAGAGGGCATAAAACATTTCCTCTGCACTTCTCCTTTCGCTGTCTCCACCTCCCTTCCTCTTTGTACAATGCCTTTCACCATCGTTTAACTGGGACGCTCCTAGTTAGTATATAATGTATCTCCCCCCCCCCCCATATTCATGCTTGGGGGTGAGAATATTTGAAAAATCATATATATGCACAACATTGCTGTGACAAAAACTGCAGTCAAACGTACAAAGCGCACACGGCTTGATTCATGGGTTAGGTGGTAAGGGTTAGCTTAATTCACTCATAATTGCCCTTAGCATCTTTACCCTTTCAGGAGAAAAGGTCTCCCGGAGCCCAGAAAACACATGGCAGACAGTCAGGAGAACCAAAACCCAGCAAAGTTCAGCACAAACTGCATCGCCTGGATGTCAGTTGAGAGGACCTTCAACTGACGGATTATAATGTACAACTTTTTTTGACACATGATGATGTCAAACTTTTTAAGTAAAAATGCTTCTTGGCACCGATTGCAAAACAGATGCAACGTGCGCATGAGAAAAGAGTCATTTCAGGGAATGGACATCAATCTGGTTATTTTTTGAGGAACTTATAAAAAGATACATTCCCACTACAGCCTTGCCAAGCTGCAAGACGTTGTGCAGATCTCTGCTCGTAATGTTAAAATGTGAGGCTTGGCGTCTCTCCACGTCATACGTTATTCCGGTGCCTTGTGGATTGATTAGGGATTTGCTGAAAGATTTCCTAAGCAGAGTTCCTGTCCTGGTGTAGCCTTTTCCCCCCCCCGAGCCTCCATAAGATTTAAGGCTGTGTCCTACTGATAAGAATGTAAAATATAATATATTTGAGATAGATGATAAACAGATGTGTCACCTTCATTTCACCTCACCGTTGGACCCTTTTCCTAAAATGTGTCACGATGACACGTAATACGTGTTGGACTGTCATCTGTTCAACAAATTAATAAATCAAAGTAGGGGGATTTATCACCGTAATGTACAGTGACATGTGGCAATGTGCCATGTACCCAACGGTCAAACCCACAATCCTCCAGTCTCAGCTAGTCTACCTCCAGTGGTGTCTGTCGAGGAGCAGATGCAGTAGCAATTAGACTTAATTAATTAGAGTGCTTTCTCCTACCAATAGCACACTCACCCTGTACGTCACAGCAAGCATGATGACTGGTAGAATATTTTGAGTCAGATGTCAACAGTCACACACATCTAAATAATCAGGTGCCAACTACCGACTCGGCTTAACCGTGGGTAAATGTGATGCCCCCTCCACAGTCCTGCAAGCAAGGGTATGTTATGTTAAGGTCCCACTGAGGCGTGAGTGTTTGGATTGGAGTATGTGCAAACACAGACACACAAACACAGACAAACACACATCTTAATGATGAGGTACCAACTACCAACGCAGCTTGGGTAAATACTTGGGTAAATTTGGTCATTCCTCTCCTGTTAGTTTTTGCCTTAAATGTGTCAGTTAGATGGATGGTGCGACGGCAGCTAAACCAGCGGCAGACCACCAGGCCAACACTGGCCAGAATTTCAGTGCAGAAGACCGTTAGATCAGTGATCATGCAATATTTTTTAATTAGAAGTGTGAGATTAGCAGATTACTACCAACATGAGCACACTCAAGCATAAGCATGAGCTAAATCGTTTTGTA
Source organism: Muraenolepis orangiensis (assembly GCA_027704905.1). Classification (NCBI taxonomy): domain Eukaryota; kingdom Metazoa; phylum Chordata; class Actinopteri; order Gadiformes; family Muraenolepididae; genus Muraenolepis; species Muraenolepis orangiensis. The sequence goes on from CM051010.1 coordinate 24,908,059, forward strand.
ACATTCGTGGATGGTGGTCCACGAAGGTTGCTCATTGGTAACCTCTATGCTAACGAATGATAAACAGAGCATCTCTCTTCCCTCATGGTTGGCCCCCGAGGCCCTGCCAGTTCCTATTAATATATACTTAATAATAATAAATCTGTAAATGACCACAGATTAAGAGGGTCAAACAAAAGTTTAATTATATAAATTACCTCAGATTAAGAGGGTCCAACAACAGTATTAATATATAAATGACCTCAGATTAAGAGGGTCAGACAACAGTATAAATATATATAAATGACCTCAGATTAAGAGAGCATCCCATCCTAGCATTCCCGCTCTGATCTTCCCGTTTTGCGGCAATGTTCACAATGACCCCTTCTGGGTGCAGCCGACCTCTCTCCCCCGCCCCACCAACATCCTGGTGGGGCCGACCAGACACACAACACATACATACATACACACACACACGGCTGCGTATGTGTATTGTGTGAGTTGGTCATATTGTTGTGACAATCCTGTCTAACAAAAATCGCCTGCAACTAGGGAGAGCAAAAGGTCACGACCTTGACTCAGATCAGGATCTGAAAACCACAGGCCGGTCACTCTCACGTGCACATGTCAGGATGAAATGTAGCTCAGCGGCGAGTATGATTGGCCTACATCACCCAGAGAGAGTGAGAAAGAGAGAGACATTCGGAACAACTTCTAATAAAAGTGACGTTTGGTTTGAAGAGGTCGGTCTCTCTCACTTCTTCACACACACACTTAATATTTCAGTGGCCCTATGTACAAGTAGTACAAAGATATATATGCATTACAAAGGTGCGGTGTAATTAGTAGTATTGTAGTATTGATGCAATAAAGTATTATAGTGCATACACACAGACCCAGCTGTGCCTTTCAGATGGAAAAGACTGGCCTCTCTCGCTCTCTCTGCCCCCCCCCCCCACTTCTTTCTCTCTCTGCACAATTAAGGCCAAGGTATGCCGGGGTGTCCATTTCACTCACATGTCCAAAGGCTCATACTAGACCCAGAGGAATCTACCCTCAGCGCCTCACAGCGGGACACATTACGATGGGTTTTTGATCACGTCCGGCGGTGCGTCTGTTGACGACAGACGTCTGGGTTCACCGTGTGTAAACAGAAGGAGGATGCCAGGAGGTTAGTCGTTAGGAAAGATAGGCGAGAGAGAGAGAGAGAGAAGAAAGAGCCAGAGACTGTGTGTGTGTGTGTGTGTGTGTGTGTGTGTGTGTGTGTGTGTGTGTGTGTGTGTGTGTGTGTGTGTGTGTGTGTGTGTGTGTATTAATCAGACAACACTCGCCCCGTTGTGCAAGGTCAGTAGGCAAGGCAGTTATTCTTAAGCCTATCAAACGGTTTTACCACACACAGAATCGGATAATTTCACCCTCCTACACACAAAATCATAAGTCATACATAGACACACAAAGAGATCAGCAGTTCAGATAGGCAGTCCCGGCAGATGCGATAACTGGGTTACTACTAAACTGTACACAACATCCAGGCTCAACTTCCTGCCAGATCACTGGAATGTAAAGCAGCAGTTTCAACAACACATTCATCAATGCTGCGTATATGAAGGAGCCATCGGTGGAAACCACGTGTTCATATTCTTACTGGCAGGGAACATATCCCCATCTTAATACATATCCATTAATACAGCCATGTCGACTCAACTGAAAATGCAAAGGAGTCATATTCTCTGGAAGCCAACATATTGTACTTTTACCTAAGCACCAGTTCTGCTCTTAAAGGCTTGTTAAGAAGGAAATTTACTTTCTGCTGACTAGTAGTTATTTTGCCTACCTGTTGAATTATGTTATTGCAAGTTGCTTTGGACAAAAGCGTCTGCTAAATTAACGTTATGTTATGTAACCATATTTCACAATTCTTAGTCGGCAATCACGGACATTTAAAAAAACAAATTACTTGCTTTGTCTTAGTTTATTTTTATCAAAGGACTTCAATGTTCTTTTCCAAACAGAAGAGCGATCACGCAGGATGCCTGCGGGGGCTGCACCGGAGCACACGGGAAAGCCAAGTGTGGTGTGAAGGAACCAAGCGTGGGTTTATGAACCAACACACGAGCGCGCGCCGCACGCTCTCAGCAGCTCGTGGTCGACGGTTGAGGCGGGACAGCAAAGCAGTGTGGATTGGGGGCAGAATTTCTAACCACATGCAAGCGGGAAACGGGGTCGCATCCCAGCATCCTTGGACCAGTGAGTCCATGGGCTGCTATAGGCAGCATTGTCGTGCTCTGTACTCTGGCGCTGGAGCTCTCCGCTCTTTCCAGGAGTTCCTATTGAAGCTGCCAGCTGGAGCCAAAGCCTCAGGAAGCAGGCATTTCCTCTCCCAGACAGGCCAATGGAGGAGAGAAGGGGGGAGAGGGAGAGGGAGAGAGAGAGAGGAAAGAAAAACAGACATAAAGATGGAAAAGATAGAGAATGACTGTCAAGGGAAAGAAAAAAAAATGCAGAGAAAAACAGAGCGAGAGAGGGAGGAGGCACGGGAGAGGGAGAGGGAGAGGGAGGAGGCACGGGGCGACCAAATTGTGGTGGCATTCCTCAGCGTTCCATCCAAGGGAGTGACAGGCAGATGGAAACACCCACACTGGGACTGGGTCCCGCCTGTGGCGTCCCGATGTTTCGGCGGGACGGGACACCATGGGCCAAGACTGGCGACACTGCACTGACATGTGCGCGCGCACGCACGCACGCACACACACACACACACACACACACACACACACACACACACACACACACACACACACACACACACACACACACACACACACACACACACACACACACACACACACACACACACACACACACACACACACACACACACACACACACACACACACACACACACACACACACACACACACACACACACACACCCTCAGAAAGACACACAGGCCAGTCTCCACAAAGCTACACATTTATCCTGTGAGTTTTGGCATGGCATCCCTTTAAAACAATCTCAAACCCTGCTTGAGACAGCAAGGCGGTTAGCTGCAGTTGAAGCAGAGAATTCTGACACAAAGTGGGTAACAAACAACAAATTTGTTGCTGTGGCAGACATGTGATTACATCAGGACACCAGAACGGTAACGGAGTTCAAAAGCAGCGATCACGAAGAAGCGACAGTTATTTACGCTATTTATTGTGAGAGGAACACTTTTTTTATTTTTTATCCTTGTTTCATAGAACCACAGAATGCAAGAGCGTCTGTTGCTGCACAGTAAACCCGGCACAATGCAGGGCAGGCAGCCAATAGAATATATATACACAAGGGGGGGGGGGGGGGGGGGGGAAGAGAGAGCGAGAGCGAGAGCGAGAGCGAGAGCGAGAGAGAGAGAGAGGACTGCATGCGGAGCGGCAGGGCCTTCAAACAGGATCTAGTCAGCTGGAAAGCTTTAGTGAACTGGCCCCAACCAGCCCCTCCATCAGCCCCTCCATCAGCCTCATCACTTGCATTCCCCTCTCCTTTCTGCACTAGCATCAGTCACTACAATATGCAGCAAATGATGCTTATTCAGAATGAATGAGCATGTATTTTCAGCTTATTCAGAATGAATGAGTGTTTTAACAAATGTGAATTAACATAAATATAACATAGGATATTAGAATGAGTGTATATTTTGTATAAATGTATTACCCCCCCCCCCCCCACAAGTGGGGACGACCTCAGCTCAAGTTGATTAAGGATGGCAAAGTGGAGGCATAATGCCAAAATTGCTGAGCTTCCTTCAGGCTAGGTAGCAGGCAAAGGGATGGCAGGTCAGGGTATGAAATAAGGCACAGATGCATCATGGGAATAGCCACCAGAACTAGTCCATCCCTCACAAAGAAGGCATTTGTGCACACAAGGACACACGCCAATAATCTGATGTCACAAAAATATACACACAAATAACCCCCCCCCCATACGTTTGTTACGTAAACCAAAAACGTAGAGCTGCGTTCACCCACAGTGACGATCCATACTCTGTTTGTCTGTGTTGTGCATAGTGTCGATTAGTGGAGGACAGCGACACACGGGTCATTACATCAATGCAGTGCCCCGGTACTTCCTGCTTCAGCCGCTGATCCGTGTGTGCATGCGTGACAAAACATATTTTCCTCCGCCTCACTTCTTCTTCTCCCTCCATAGTCCCCTCGGTAATTCCCCATCCTCCCAGTGTGTTCCTGTCACAGACCTAAAGTACGAAAGCCCCCTGGCTACTACGCTGCCATGTCGTTTTCACAGTTTTAATAAAACCCAACACCCAAAACATAAAACCCCAAATGGGTTTGCTGTTCTAGGCTACGAAAAAAAACTTGTACTCCTAACGAGGGAAAGGGTTTCCGATTAGCTTTTATTAGGCGTCTAGTCGAGGCAAGGAGAGAAATTGTTGAGGGTTTTATGGGCGCAACGTCGCGGGCCAGAGAGAAAGCGCCAGATGCTGAGCATGCCGCAGCTTCCCGTGGACGCATTTAATGCCCAGCTGCGCTCTGATATGAAAACACAGAGAGAGAGAGAGAGAGAGAGAGAAAGACAGGTGGACACAGGCGTGTGTGTGTATGGACAGGTGTAGGCGGAAGAATACAACAACATAGGGACACTCAGACAGCGACGGGCACACAAGCACACATCCCTGTGCAGAAACTCGTCCACACACAATTTTACTAGAATGCTAAAGGTGACACACACACACACACATACACGGTCGTGTGACTCACCGACCACCATGAGGGTGAACTCGAAGCCCCTTTTCACAGACTTCCTGTAGACCTGGTTGGGGAGGTTTGCGAAGCCAACGTAGCCCTCCAGGTTCCTTTGCTGAAAGAAAACACACACACACACAATGACCAAACACGCCCACACACAAAATCACACATACACACACAAAACACACAGAGCGACTGGAATCTACCCCCGGAGCCAGAGTACATCTGGACCCCTAGGCTGGGGTATGTATGTTATGTACGTTATGTAATGTATGTATATATCTATAAATCTATATTGCATGTTGGGCCAGATGCCAATATCATCGACGTATATAAAAGAGAATCCGGATGTGATTGTAAAAGTTAAAACCAATGCACACACCATAAACAACCTCTAACTAACAAACTTGTTCGTGGAATTTCACACCTGATGCAGTGTGATAGTCAACTGTCAAAATACATCGGAATGACACAAAGGTAGGTGTGTGTGTGTGTGTGTGTGTGTGTGTGTGTGTGTGTGTGTGTGTGTGTGTGTGTGTGTGTGTGTGTGTGTGTGTGTGTGTGCGCACACACACTGGCATGTTGACAAGCCTGCAATTAGCATTTATCTGTGCTGCAGCAACAGAGCCCCTTTGAAGTGCAGCTGGGCTAAATACTGTATTGGAGGGGGAACTGAAGGGAGTCTCCTCACATTAATCTGAGGTGCAACATTATCATCTTTAATTCATCCCCTCCACGCCTCCGAAGCAACGCCCCCTCCGGAGGGGGGCTTCCAAGAGCTGAATTGAAAGCCGATAACATTGCACCACAGATAATAGTGAGGAGTGATGGACAGGTGGAAGCTGCAGTGTTAACTTGGCTCACAGGTGGGGACATTTTGGCCCCTTTTCCTCCAACATGTGAGGCAAGCCATCAAGGCACTGCTGCAGTTCTGCAACACATATCGCCATCACTTTCTTTCTTACGTCCACCGTCTGGGTCAGGATGAAAATATTAACTGAGGTCCAGTATTGATTCAAGACAATATCGGGATTCTTTGTCTCCGCAATACTTGTATGCTTGTCAGGTTTACTCAAAAATCCTGGAAACATATGAATGGTCCCGTCCTACAGAGGGCACTTAAGTGTATTCGCCTGTAGGCTAGTTGAATCACAACGGTTCTGTTCCATTCAGCCACTTTCACATTTTTTAAAAAACAACGGCTGACACCAACGGAACACTATAACCATAGGTTAAACCAGACAAAAAGAAAACCACAAAAGGATTCCGAGTATCGTATCTCACATAAAAATTGCTACAAAATTGTATCCTGAGCTCCCAGCTGATCCTCGTCACTTATGGCCTCCAAACGGAGCTTGACGACCAACACAAAACGGCCGGCTATTGCCATGTCTACGTTGTCTGCCCATATCAGCACCTCTGATTACACAGCCAGTCTGGAATTACCCCTTTTGCCAGAAAGGGGGAGAACCCTCCCTGGTTTTAAAAGGGTTTTCACCCTTTTCCCCTCCAGGCTTTTGGATGATTTGTTCCTTTGTCTTCAAAAGGTGTCGCCTAACTGTCTACTCTGCCTCAATGAGGAACTCTGAAGAAGACGTGTGCTTGACTGGACCCATTAAGAGGCCGAATCCAGCAGTTATAACTGATGTGTAAGTAAAATGTAATGAAATTGTTGTACACACGGGTGACAGGAGCTAAAAGTTACGGTTTACTTTGAAAAATGCAAATAGTGGCTGGGAATCACACACTAGTTCAGTCCAACATTTGAATGTTAAAGTTCTGCAGAAAACTCAAGTCAGTTTACAAAACCATTCTGTATTTAGTTAAGTTATGTGCCAGTCCATGGGTTCCAGAAGGTTGGACAATGGGAGCAAGAGGTGGCAACAACACAAAAAGAGAGCAATCTCCCGATCAATACTCTATGGGGTGTTGCACACTGCTCACTGTGGCAGTGGACAGACCGTGAGCAGATACGTACACGCCTGAAGCACTTTCCATCCACCGTGAATACACCCACATAGAGCTGCACACAAGTTGCATGGGTCCATTACATAAGGTGCAAGCCAATACGACAGCACTTAGGCCGTCCCATGGCTTTCTGTGGGTAGCTGAACTAAACTCTTCAGGCAGTAGGGCTGTTTGAATGGCAAGCAAGAACATAATACGAGAAGAGGCGGATGAACGCCAATAAGCAGCTTTAAGAGTCTGGGGTTTAAGTGACATCATTTTTATTGCGATGGAACAGCAACGCAGACTCATCCGTTGTGCAAATATCTTCTCTTAAGGTCTCTTGTTTCTTTTCCTGTCCCTCAGTTTTCATATCTATCCACTTGTCGTTGCATATATCTTTGAGTACACTCATTTTCGTGCTGCTGTATAGTGGTGTTTTACGGGGCATTTTGCTATGTATTTATAGCATGAAGTAACACACACACACATCTAATAATATAGGCCTCATTAATGGGCTGAGCGTTGCTCCATCTCTCTTCTGTCCCATTTTAACTGGCCTTAATTCAATGCAGAGGAGAGTTCTTATGGTACATCCATGCAGCCAGACCAATGATGGAGGGTGTAGGGAAGTGGGGGCGAGGCAGGCCGGATGGACAAGAGTAGAGGTAAAGATGCTGGGATAAAGAGGATTTGTAGCCCAATAAGAACGATAGAGAGGCGTGAAAGAATACAAAAATACGTATGGTATAGCAATATGTCCTAAATCAAACAAAATATGTAGTAGCCTATGTGTGGCATAGTAAATGCAATCTCGGGGTGTCTGTAGAAAGATGCTCTGCAGGGAGACATCTAGTCCCGTTTTTTTTTTGTGATATGTACATTTACATATACATGCACACTAATTATGGGACGGGGAAAAAGCCAACTTACAGCAATGCTCGGAACCGCAGTCTCTGGTCGCTCGATCATGGTTACCGAGTTACTCTCCACCACCGATGGTACCGAATAGTAACTATCTCCACCGACGGTGTCTCTATCTCCACCGATGGTACCGAGTAGTTACTGTCTCCAACGATGGCACAGAGTAGTTACTATCTCCACCAATAGTACCGAGTAGTTACTATCTCCACCAATAGTACCGAGTAGTTACTATCTCCACCGACGTTACCGTGGTTCTGTCTCCACTGAGGACGAGGGCCACACACACACACACACACAACCAGGTCGACCACGGTCCGGTCAGAGCGACACCACGACGCGCAGCCGCTTTACGGTTTAAACACAACGTAAACAGAAGAGGGTAGTTGACGCAGCGAAACGTCCCTGAAATAAGGGTTGCTTTTGGGCGTAAAGTGATAATTACATACAGAAGAAAAACACTAGAATAATAATACTACGAGGGAGGAGAAATGCTCTCCGGCGTAGCGTTTTTTTTTTTCAAAAGGCGTAACGTATTTTCCTTTCGAGACGGGCTCCAATTGGCCAATGCGATTGAGGCGTGCTCCTATTGGCCAATGTAATTGAGATGTGCTACTATTGGTCACTGCTTTTAAGGCACGCTCTTATTGGCCAATGCTTGAGGCGTGCTCCTATTGGCCAATTCTATTGGGGCGTGCTCCTATTGGCAAATGCAATTGAGGCGTGCTCCTATTAGCCAATGCTATTGAGGCGCACTCCTATTGGCCGACGCAGACTGTCACGATGACGTCATGCCCATTCGTCTTCAGCAAGTTCGATGAGGTACGAGGCACGTGTGTTCACCGCGCTCGTGCTTTTCCGTAGCGGAACGTTAATAAAGCTGCAACGATTACATTTGGGTCAATGGTGTTGTTGCACACTGGCGCCCTCGTGTGGTGGGATAATGCAATTACATTTTTAGCATTGACTGCATCCAAGCTAATGCAATTTAGTCTACTGGAAATCCCTATATGGCCCAAAGTAAACCCAGCAATGTTTCCTATGAACTTTTATGATTACAATGTCATCTATTGGCTTAGAAAATGAGATGAAGCTTGGTTGCTAAGAGTTGCATGTTGGGTAATTTGAGAAATCGGCTAAATAAGCTTATTAATCGCCCAAAACAGGAAATGTCTTTACTTTAGCTTCTAGTTGACTTAGAAAGGTGATTCAAGAGCTAAGTCCATGTTTGTTATGTCCTGAACTAGAGCACTACACTGGTCCCCCACAAGTTGAAACCACAAGCACTTCATGAAAATGTTCTTCATCCAGAAGAAGCGCACCAGGTTGCTGCCAGCTTGATACGAGCAAAGGAAAGAGAAGCTGCGTGGCTATCCCAGCTCTCTCTCACTCAAGACCAGTTGACTGGACAGGCTGTAATGCATGTGACGACAGAACAAGTCAGACCACCATCAAGCCTAAAACTACTGTAGTGTTTAGGCCCCTTATCGATTCTCCACCTCTACACCCAGATACCGTGATCACAACTCTTGTCTACCTTGAGGACTGAAGAGCTTTGGCATGAAGTGTGCACGAACCACACCTGCAACCATCTATCTGCAGCTCTACATCAGGGCGTGTCTTATCCAGTGGAGGGACCCAGTGCGATGGAAGTCTGTCACCATCCATCCCGGCATGATGCACACTCTGAGGTCATTCCTTGTCTGGATTGGAACCTTAATGAATGCTTCTGGCATGGAAGCATTGCTTGCAGTGGCATTTTGTGGCATCACCAACATTCTCAATGGCAAATCCTTGACAAATGCACTTTGTGCATATTTGATGCTTGTTGCTGACCTTCCCCAAGATCTTCCGAAAGACAATCAGCAAATCCTGTACACCATCGTTAATGGACAGGTGGCTCCAGATTCTGTGTATGTGCAGAATGCTCTTCAGATTGGTGAACAGCAAGTTGCACTGACTATTGCAAGTGTAAAGGAGGTGAGGACGGCTGCTGCAACCCATTCACAATACATGAAGACAAAGAGGATGAGAAAGCTGAAAGGAATGAGGAGAGAGATGATGAAGGGGGGAAGGGTAAGGGGAAGGTCATTGAGTGGGAGGTTGTGGTTGTTGTTCTAAGTTAACTTGATGTAAACGTATTGCTGTTTCCTGTATTCTGTAATGTGTTAGCTAAATATCCTAGTTGTCTTCATATGTCGTCTTAAAATGGTTGGATTTTTGTTACATGTTTTTACCTTTCAAATTAGCTAACTTGGGACAATCTTTGAAATTTTCAATAAATATGGTATTGTTATGAATGAAAATGCTAATAATGGCATGACAATGAGGCTAGAATTGTTTTCTTATATTGTATATGCACTATGCAGTGCATTACCTTTAAATTCATTTACTCTGGGAATTCTGTTCTGTTCTTCTATATTCTACCTAATAATGACCATAATTATGCTAATATAAACCATGCAACTGTTAGCAACCAAGTTGAATTTCATCAAAGTTTATAGGGAAAACCATTTTTGGGTCCAAGAAATGTCCAGTAGACTAAGCGGCTCAGGACTACGACTAGCTGGTACTGCATTACCTGATGTACCACATGTAATACATACAATAATTAGTATTAGTATTATTTGAAACTTTATGGCAGTGTAGTCAAGTCAAGTCAATTGTATTTGTATAGCCCTTAGTCACAGTTATAGTGTCAAATGGCTCAATAGCTAACACCTCAAAAGGTGTCACAATTGTGTATCTACAGGGTTAAAACCGGCCACAGACAGAGGTGCTGTTATTTCCAGCTAGTGGAGTGTAACGTGTTCATCTGCACCACAGCACATGCACACTCCTGACCCGGCCATTGCTATGGCAACCATGGCTTCTCAGCTGGAGACAATGCTCCCTTTCCGGTGGCTGGAGTAGCAGAATGCTGTATTGACTGCATCCATTCAAGTGGTTGTATGTGGTAGGGGTTGATGGTTGTTGGTCTCTTCCTTCCCGCCACGGTGAGGAGGGTCCAACAAACAGCTGAGACCCCCACCACCATCTGGGTCTCCCCATGGTCCTTGAGCCGCCTGGACCTGCTGCTCTCTCTGGCAGGACCTTGGCACACGATGCAACGTCACATAGGAGCATCACATCTTGACTCCCTGATCAGCTGAGACATGCAAGCTTACTGATGTGCAGGACCCCCCCCACACACACACATGCACGTGCACATGCACAAATAATTATATACTATAATCAACTAAATAGCACTCACGATCTCTGTGTATATTGTATGTTTTCCTTACCTCTCTCTCTCTCTTGCATGACAACCAGCACTTTATTCTTCTTGCCTTTGCTTGGTGCCCTGACAGCCAGCACGGGCCCCACCAGCAGGAGCACAACAGGGCCAGAATTACCAGCGCCACTACGCACTCAGAACCATGTGTTTGTTTAGTGTGTTTCTCCAGGTGTCAATGGAACTGCCAAGCTGTGAGCTCTCTGAGTGAGTGTGATTGCTCTGTGTGACCTTATCTTAATCGGTCTGTGCGGCACAGGAGTGTTGTCCTAGTCTACACACATACGCACACACACAAATACATTGAAATGTCAGGAAAATACGAGGGCTGAGGTATCTCTCTCTCTCTCTGCATCCTTATAATAAAAAGGACAGTGGTACACGTTGGCACCAACAATCACTCATATTGTTGTCATGGCAACATCAAGAGGCACACTCCTGCCAATGGAAATGCGTCCAAATAATAATAATAATAAAAATAATCCAAAATAATATGTGTCAGACTCTGAAGCTTATAATAATAATAATAAATGACACTCGGACACTCAAATAATCACACAGACACCGATTCCAAGAGGGGGGGGGGGGAATCAATTCCCTTTCTTTAAAAAGCAGAAGAAAATAAGATGGTGTCTGAAGATGCACATTACAGAGGGAAATGCTGTTATTCTCCCCTCTTTAAGGAGAGCATGCCAGTACCTTTGGGTGAGCCTACAAAGACCACCGCCCCACGAACAAAAGAGGAGAAATCAAATCAAATCAAAATGAGACAAAGTTATATGTATTTATATATATAATAATATTAAAAAAACACAAAAGGATATCAAAGTCACACATCACCTGAGGCCCAAAGCATCATTACAGTTACAAAGGCCTAGAGTTCTTTCGCTTTATTGGAACCTGCATCTGAGGCAAATCCCTCACTGCTGTCAGTTTCCAACTCAGTATATATAATAATACTTATTATTATATATAAACATATATAAACGAGCTGTGGTCGGGCGTCAACAAGGAACTACTTGAGCCTGACCTGAAGAGGTGGACATCAATTGTTGTTAAACCATAACCTCGGATAACACATTAATAAAAATGAAATAAAATAAAACAACAAGAAGAAGCAACAAAACACGTATCAGCGAGAAAAGACTGCAAGTATAGCTGCAGTTACAAATATAAATTGTATTACTAAGCTAACTGGACAGCTCCCCCTCCCCCACCCCAAGACAGCAGCCTGGGGGAGCTAGAAGCAGCGTGTTAGCATCACGGACCAGATGGACAGGTCTACATCGGCTCACCAAACACACCCCACCGCTTCTTTCGGATCCTACTATTAGCTGAGATACTGTGGCAGCACTTGTTTTTAATGTGTTTAGCCTGTACAATAGGTCTATAGTGTATTTACATAACAACATATATTCCTATGTGTTGATCTCATTTCGGAAAAAGCGGCAGAAAGGGAAAAGCTTAACAGTAAAGCATTGAATTTCTAATGAAGCAAATACAAAAAAGCAAATGAATGTGGTCAATCCATGAGTAGGAATACACACAGGCATACACCTTCTGGTTTAGGGCTAGGCTATCTTCTATCTAGATGCTTAAAAACAAAATACCTAACAAAGCTTATTGTGGAGAAAGAGTCAAAGCAGCCTGCTGAGCTTGCAGACAACACAAATGGTGGTTGGTGTGGTGGATGTGTATTCACCACACACACACACACACACACACACACACACACACACACACACACACACACACACACACACACACACACACAGGGCGTGTGCACATACGCCCCTTGTTAAAAACACATCCGCGACATCCAGATTTATACGATACTGTCCAACGCACAACTTTCAAAACACACGTTTAAAGTGTCGAAACAGCGGCGCGGAATGTGCATTTTGAAAAGTGACACACCTCGTTGTGTTGTGTAAAGATTCCCTCAAAAGGCATGCATCCTCCTAGAGCCCAGGAGCAGGCCAACAGGCCCACAGGCTGCAGTGTAAACATTGGCAATCAGAGGCGACCCACACAGCATCTGAGATATAGTTTAGGTGGTGGTTGTTTTTTTTTGGAGTGAATACACGTTTGCTTTGCCTTGTCCTGATTGGCAGATTGGACAGGGTGATAACCACGAGATAATTAGCTGATCATAATAATAATGTATATTAATAATGTTAATAACAACAACAACGTGTAAACTCTTATGCACACGTCACCACTCTTGCACAAGATCGATCAAAATGCGCGTGAATATTGTCAGAGTATACTGTGTACTGTTTGAGTCCTTGGTGTGTGTGTGTTGTGTGTGTGTGTGAGAGTGGCCATGGACTGGGAATTATAAAAAGTATAAATACCATGCTACAGTGTGTAGGGGAGAGGTTAGGGGTTACAGGTGGGGTTTTAAAAATCACAGGATCCCAGCTGGTCACAAAGTACAGACACACAAGCCGGTGTGTTTGTGTGTGTGTGTGTGTGTGTGTGTGTGTGTGTGTGTGTGTGTGCGTAGATTTGTCTACTCATGTGAGAACACACAGGAGTGGCACTGGTCCTAAACGCAGGCGGGAGAACTGTCCCGAGCATGTTGGTGTCGCACTATTGACATTGAATATAATATGCACAATTATGTGAATATATGTATGTGTGTTTGTGTGCGCATGCGAGCGTGCATGTCTGCATGCAGGGCTTCTGTATAGTGTATGTGATGTACAAGTACAAATACTGTATATATACTGTGTGTGTATGTGTGTGTGTGTGTGTGTGTGTGTGTGTGTGTGTGTGTGTGTGTGTGTGTGTGTGATTTTTACATACGTATTGCTTATGTGTGTATGTTTAGTGTTATTGGCAGAGGATCGCATTCCACATGCAGTAATGTCCCATTGGGTCGGCTCGTCTTTCCCAGGGGAAACGTAGATCTTTAATATAAATTCTGAATTCAAACAACCTTCCAGTTGTTTGATTAGTCACTAGGCCCCTCCTCGTCAAGACTAGTCACCCCCCAACACAAGCACAGAACCTCCTCGTCAAGACTAGTCACCCCCCAACACAAGCACAGAACCTCCTCGTCAAGACTAGTCACCCCCCAACACAAGCACAGAACCTCCTCGTCAAGACTAGTCACCCCCCAACACAAGCACAGAACCAGCTCGTCAAGACTAGTCACCTCCCAACACAAGCACAGAACCAGCTCGTCAAGACTAGTCACCCCCCAACACAAGCACAGAACCTCCTCGTCAAGACTAGTCACCCCCCAACACAAGCACAGAACCAGCTCGTCAAGACTTGTCACCCCCCAACACAAGCACAGAACCTCCTTGTCAAGACTAGTCACCCCCCAACCCAAGCACAGAACCTCCTCGTCAAGACTAGTCACCCCCCAACACAAGCACAGAACCTCCTCGTCTAGACTAGTCACAACACAAGCACAGAACCAGCTCGTCTAGACTAGTCACAACACAAGCACAGAACCAGCTCGTCTAGACTAGTCACAACACAAGCACAGAACCAGCTCGTCTAGACTAGTCACAACACAAGCACAGAACCAGCTCGTCTAGACTAGTCACAACACAAGCACAGAACCAGCTCGTGGGTCTCTTTAAAATGTCCTTCACACTTTGTCACTTTTCACAAATTGGTGACTTTTTGTCACCAATTACAAAATGGTTGAAAACAGTCTGCAGGCTTTGTATTGTATCAAAAACAATCTTTCTCCGCAGATTGTTTTATTCGCCCTCTTTGTACATAAAGTATAAATCATAAACCACAAAGTATTAACAGGCGCCGTTTGTACTTCTCTACAAAAAATGGCGCAGTGACCATAAAAACTGTCCTAGATTCACGTTGTTTTTTTGTTGTTTTTTTACTTAGAAAGACTTTTAGAAAAAAGACACTTTAGTTGAGGTTCCTGGGACCAAGGCAGGAGAAGTAAGGTGAATAACTGACAGGTAAACTGACCAATGACCTTAAAGAGACAAACACCAACCAATCGGCACAAAGGTCAAATAGCATAGTGGCCAATGCCTCTCATTGTGCTGGCCACAGCTAGCTAGAACACAATCTCAGTAATGTCTTTGTGTTCCCGAGTCATCCATTGTATATTATACAAGAATCAGAATGTTCCAGCAGGGTAAAATCATAACGAGTGGTCAGACGTATCGTGTAGATCCAGCACGGATCACTCAACGATGATTTGTGAATGTGTGTGTGAGTGTGAGTGTGAGGCTGAGTGTGTGTGTGTGTGTGTGTGTGTGTGTGTGTGTGTGTGTGTGTGTGTGTGTGAGAGAGAGAGAGTATGTGTCTGTAAAGCCTTAACTCACTGTACATTACTCCCGATATCGAACAATTGTCAGCAGAGGTCACCTGTCAGGCTGTTTTTATCGGAAAGTTGAAGAAGTACGTGTTGAAAAGCTTTCATCTCACAACACAATTAATACAAATTCCCTGCTTATCAACCTTCTGGCAAAATCAGTCTCTGTTATATCACTCCATTGTTTCCTCTCCACTTAGCGCAAACCCCCTGATCCACGGCTCAAACTCCATTCATTCATTCATCCGTCTGCCCGTCCATCCGTCCGTCTATCCGTCTGACTGTTTCCAGTCACCAAAAAAAACCATGGCCTTCTATCCCTCTCTTCCTTCTTTTCACCCGCTCATTTTCTATTCATATTTCTCATCGTTCTCCTCTTGTCTCTTGTCCAATCGTGCATCATGTGTGGCGCTGCAAACATTGCGAGGCACCACCCTTTAAGGCTCCTCCTCGCCGGTGGAGACGGCCAGTCGCGCGGCCACGGAGATGTGGTCGGTGAGGCCGGCCAGCTGCGTGACGAAGCTGAACTCCTCGATGTCCTGTGGAAGGAAGGGAACACCGTGCGGATAGGTGTTTGGTGGTGAGCATCACCATCAATTTGTGATCACAAATGCATCCATGTAAAATTGTCCGGTATATGTTACGAAATTAGATTGTTTTGCATGTTTTGAATGTTTAGTATAATACATACGTAATATCCTCAGCAGTGAGTATGTATCATTATAAATCATAGCAAACCTAGGAAAAACACTCAATCATCAATCTTACAGTTACTACACTCCACCACAAGGTGGCAGCTAAATGACTTTGTATTACATCAACGTGAAGTGAAGCATGACAGTTTTGCTTGGCAGGGGTGATGCTGCACTCCTCGTGTCTGGGTTGGGTCTGTGAGGTTGAATTGAGGGTTGAGTTGGACCAGAATAAAATGATTTATATAAAAAGATTCCCTGGATAGGGTTGGACTCGTGGATGGGTGCGTTTTTTTCCGGTTCAGATATTCATTTTCGCGGAGTAAATAGCTGCAGAGGAGGGAACAGAGACATAGTGCAGGCTTTAAGAGGCACATGGCCCCTCATGTGAGTAAGGTGTCCATCCATGAGGCGGTGCTCACCAGCTTCCAGTCGGGCTGCAGGCCCTCGTCACTGTAGAGGATGTAGTCGATTCGCCGTCCATTGCCCTTCAGCGGGATCTTGCGGCCCTTCTGTCCACTGCCGCCGCCTCCCCCGTGACTCTGAGCCTTGCTAGGGGGAAACACCAGGTACTCCTTCCTGGCCTCCTCATTCTCCATCACCCTGGGGGAGGGGGGTGGGGGGGGGGGGGGAAAGAGGACAGCCACCATCACCCACACGTTGAGGGAGGGACAGCCACCATCACCCACATCACATTTGATCCGCTTCCTCTCATTACGAAGCAGAATTCACCAAGCGGTGGATTCTTTACCAACTAATAGGGAACGTTCTCTGGGTTTGACCCGACTGATGATGATGATGATGATAGAGGGGGGGGGGGGGGGTAAGACAGAAGTAGTCAAACTGAAAAAGGACACCAGCGTCAATCGTCGTTTTGTTTCACTTCATTCCCCACCCGCCGAGACAAAGTGTTGTCTCCGTATGGGGGTCAATGCATCACAATTGGGCCTTCCCCGAGCATGTCGAGAACCATCCTTTCTGTTTCTTGAGGCGTACAAAAAAAGAGATGACACGTGGCTATTGTTGTCCAAAACAAACAACTTACTTTTGTAAACATTCGGGTGAGTTGGCCTCTTCGTCGTACAGCCCGCTGGGGTCGAGCAGTGTCCCTGCGAAAACCACAATCACATCATCGTCATCGTCATCACCAACATCATCACCGATGGATCACACCATGATGGCATCGTCCCTCGCACCACGCCGTCAAGCAAGAGCTCTGTGGCTCGTCGATGAATATCGAGCGCACAACGATCTCAGAAAGAAGGTCTCAGGCCTCATGGTTTCAGGTTATGTAACATACCCCCCTCCCCCGCTCTCGACAAGCGACAATAGACACACGAGTTTTCGGACTAGCGATCGTCCATTCGTGTGGCGGCGGGGTGACGAGGCCGACTAATATCTAGCTAAATGCTCTGTTCTCCTCTCTCTCTCTCTCTCTCTCTCTCTCTCTCTCTCT
The DNA here is from genome assembly GCA_027704905.1 of Muraenolepis orangiensis. NCBI lineage: Eukaryota > Metazoa > Chordata > Actinopteri > Gadiformes > Muraenolepididae > Muraenolepis > Muraenolepis orangiensis. The sequence continues at coordinate 24,925,380 of CM051010.1, forward strand.
CTCTCTCTCTCTCTCTCTCTCTCTCTCTCTCTCTCTCTTTCTCTCTCTCTCTCTCTGTCTGGTCTTGAAGAGGACAGACACTCTGACTCTAAACACGATGATTATCCCAGCTCTCTATTGAGCGGCGGATGGGCTGCTCACCCACCCGGCAGAAGAGTACAAAGCAAAGTGCTCGAGGCAGACGGGATTACCTGCTTTCTAAAACAGATGAACGGGTTTTTGGGAAAATGGCGCCGCCCCCTCTCTCTCTGTCTTGCGAGGGTCTTTTTTTTTTTTGTAATTGATTTCATAGGGACACTTCACGACCCTGCGATCTTTCCCTTCCTCTCAGGTTTAAGAGATTATTATTATTAATCTCCCTTCCTTCCTTCATTTCGATCCCCTCTGTCCATCATGCCTCCGTTGGAAAGCTCTATTCCGAACAGGCCTGTTCGCTGTACCCCGAAATATGAATGGCCTACAAAAGACCTCATTAGCAGACCCAAAACCCCATCTTGGCTGATGTCACTGAAGCCCATGGAAGTACACACAGTGCGGGGGTGTATTTTGGTGCTCAGACGTAGGTGTTCATCCAGATTTAGACAACCAGGGGCAGCTTACAGCTCCGGCTCTTTCTGTGTCAACCAGTCTGTGCCTGTGTGTGTGTGTGTGTGTGTGTGTGTGTGTGTGTGTGTGTGTGTGTGTGTGTGTGTGTGTGTGTGTGTGTGTGTGTGTGTGTGTGTGTGTGCGTGTGCGTGTGTGCATGTGTGTGTTTTTATATCTTTATGTGTGTGCACCGTTTTTAAAAAGGCCAAATTATACTAGTTTTGAGGACACTTATGGTTAAACCCATGATGCTCTTTCACAGTATTAATGACCTGGAGGATGTGTGTGTTTTTTGTGTATGTGTGTTGTGAATGTGTGCGTGTGTTTGTGTGTGATAACACTTACCAAGGGCCCATGGTTTGTCCTCTCCGGGCCCCAGGCGACAGGGGTCCTTGTACTGAGTGAACAGAGCGTGCTGCTGCTCCAGCTTGTCCTCTGGATAAGACACACACACACACACACACACACACACACACACACACACACACACACACACACACACACACACACACACACACACACACCACACACACACACACACACACACACACACACACACACACCACACACACACACACACACACACACACACACACACACACACACACATAAACACAAGCCTTTGAGTCCCCCTTGTCCCACATTATTACAGCTGCTGCATCAGCTCCAAACAGCACAGCACAGCACAGCGCAACACATAAAACATAAACTAAACATCACCTGTAGTTGTATTGTAATCCAAAAGTTGGACTGTTTATCAGACTACTCGTTATATTGCAATCATACTGTCTGACCGATGACATGGTTAAAATCAATATCCCGTTTTTTTAAAATATTGATAGCTTTCACAATATGGCTTATTATTATGATTATCAGGAGTAACATAATAAAAATGATCTATAATAATCAATAATAATCCATCACATTGAATTGCATTTTAATGCTATGTGTGAACAAAACTATGAGATTTGAATAACATAACAATATCACAATATCATCATATCATCACAACATGATTTTCATTTCAAGATGATGAACAATTAGAATTTCGGAGCAGAATCGAACCAACTGTTCATTGGCCCATAAGTAATCTAACCACCAATTTTGTCCAATTCCATACATAACTATTTGAGTTATCTTGCAAACAGACCAACAGACCAACAGACCAACAGGGTGGAAACATAGCCGCCGGTCCATCCTCGATGTGTCCTCGAGTAGGTAACTACCAATACTACTAACTATATATAATACTACTACTAATTATTTTCGCTGTACTGTACTTGTGCTGTGCAATGACAATACATTTGAATCTAATCTAATCTAATCTGGGTAACTACTATGCGAGGAGTCCAGGTGTTCCAGTTCCGGCTGTTACCTGAGGAGCAGTTGTCAAAGTTCAGGTCCCCTAAGACGACGTCGAAGGCCACCAGGTCTTCCAGAACCTTCTCCCCCTCCCCCTCGCGCAGGGAGGACCGGCGGAACTCCGCCCCCCACTGGAGCAGGAGGTCGAGCTGCTCGCAGCGCACAGACGCATCTCCTGCGGAGACACAAAGGGACACGTGTACATGCGTCGCATTACACCTTTAGAAAGATGGTAGAGAGAGAGAGGGGGAGAGAGAGAAAGAGAGAGAGAGGGGGAGAGAGAGAGAGAGAGAGAGAGAGAGAGAGAGAGAGAGAGAGAGAGAGAGAGAGAGAGAGAGAGAGAGAGGAGAGAGAGAGAGAGAGAGAGAGAGAGAGAGAGAGAGAGAGAGCGTGCACAAGCAAGCAAGTGGGTGCTAACAGAAGTAGAACGTCTCATGGGTGATGCCCATGAGAGAGATAGAGAGAGAGAGAGAGAGAGAGAGAGAGAGAGAGAGAGAGAGAGAGAGAGAGAGAGAGAGAGAGAGAGAGAGAGAGAGAGAGAGAGAGAGAGAGAGAGAGAGAGAGAGAGAGGGTGGGTGTGAAATAAGTGTGAAAGAGCATTGTAGTGGAGAGTGTGACAATGGAAGAATGAAAGGAGAGGTGTTGAGAATATTGTTGGGCGGCTACGTAGCCTAATTGGGATTAAGCTGTCTCACTGCGCCCGTGTGTGTGTGTGTTGGGCACGGCGTGTGGTGGGCCCTGCGCTCCACAATGCAAGCAATGCGGGCAACAGTACAGATCAAGGTTCAAGGTTCAAGATTCTTTCTTTTTTTGGCATGTGTACAACAAGTGCAATGGAATGCTTACACCCCCATTCACTCCCGCCTTCTGAATGCCTACCACAATACCATACTATACGACACTATAGTATACTATACGATACTAAACTGTACCATACACTGCACTGCACTATACAGTACTATAAACAATCAAAAAAAGAACAGCGCTATACTATAGCAATACTATAAACAATAAAAAGATAAATAAAGTGCCTAATGGAGGATTGGATATATACATACATATGACGGCTGATGCAAAAACAAAATGCTGCACCATGTGCAGAACCGTTACCGTTACCGTTAATGAGTAATGATTGAAAGTTGGACAGTGTAATATTGGTGACAATGTTGTGATCGTGGCAGCACTATCATAGATTACTGATCACTGATTACCATTTCATTAATATGTCCTGACACGCACGCACACACACACACACACACACACACACACACACACACACGCGCACACGCACACGCACACGCACACGCACACGCACACAAACATACACACACACACACACACACACACACACACACACACACACACACACACACACACACACACACACACACACACACACACACACACACACACACACACACACACACACACACACAACCACACACAAATACACACACGCAAAAAGTAATTTCATCCATATAAGAATTAGGTTGCTCTCTTTTTCTCTCCCACTGCCCCCATCTCACCCTTGTTCTCTCTCTCTCCCTCCCCCTCTGTCTCTTTCTCTCTCCCCCCGTCTCTCCTCTCTCTCTCTCTCTCTCTCCCCCCACTTCCGCTCTCTCTCTCTCTCTCTCTCTCTCTCTCTCTCTCTCCCTCCCCCTCTGTCTCTTTCTCTCTCCCCCCGTCTCTCTCTCTCTCTCTCCCCCCACTTCCGCTCTCTCTCTCTCTCTCTCTCTCTCTCTCCCCCCACTTCCACTCTCTCTCTCTCTCTCGCTCTCTCTCCCCCCACTTCCGCTCTCTCTCTCTCTCTCTCTCTCTCTCTCTCTCTCTCTCTCTCTCTCTCTCTCTCTCTCTCTCTCTCTCTCTCTCTCTCTCTCTCTCTCTCTTTTCTACGTCCCTTTCCCCGGGTTACTTTGATGTATCTTAAATAGCCCATGTGCTTCTATTTTTAGCCGCAACAGAGTCGTCGAAGCGTAAGAGGAGGTCACAGAAATAGCACGGGAGGCGTGGTCACAGAGACGTTGGTCTCTGGTATTAAAAAAGAGAGAGAAAAATAGGGGAGCATCGACCGGGGGCTTTAAATAGGGCCGTGACGCCGGCAACAGCTTGAGCCGGTCGCCATGGGAACGCCAGGCCGGTGCTCAGGGGTGTTGATTTGCCCATTTATCTTATGATCCGGCATTTTTTTCTTCTCTCCCTGCCCTGGCAGTCAGTTGATCAGTGGTGGGGGGAAGGGTTGGTGGGGGCGGGGAGTGTATGGGGGGGGTGGGGGCTAGGGAGGCGGAGCAGCATACACACACACACACACACACACACACACACACACACACACAAGCCCACACACACACATGCGCGCACGCATGCGTACACATTTCCCGGCGAGCTGAGATGGATTGCTCAGATAAATACCAGGCATGAGCTAGCTGCCACTGTCAGCAGCGATACCGTATCAATACATTTCAGACTGCTTGAGCAAGCAGCTTTGTCCCACTCCTTCTTGTTGTGTGTGTGTGTGTGTGTGTGTGTGTGTGTGTGTGTGTGTGTGTGTGTGTGTGTGTGTGTGTGTGTGTGTGTGTGTGTGTGTGTGTGTGTGTCTGCGTGCCTGTTCCGCTGTTCTTGCTTTCAATATGTGTTTTGGTGCACAAAAGCGCGCGAGAGAGAGAGAGAGAGAGAGAGAGAGAGAGAGAGAGAGAGAGAGAGAGAGAGAGAGAGAGAGAGAGAGAGAGAGAGAGAGAGAGAGAGAGCGAGAGAGAGAGAGAAATCAGACTACATCTACAGAGCAGAAGGTGTTCCACCCGAACTGTACCTTCTATGGCGTGGAGATGTGTGGAGGTCAGATACCCCACCACCCGCTGGTCCTGATGAGAGGTGCCCACTTGCACCTGTAAGAAACCAGACACACATGCAAACATCCATGACATGCATCGGACCAACACAATGTTACATACATGACATTTCTGTCACCGATATTGATGATCAAAGACACACATGAATGAAATGTTCGCAAAGAGTGAAGTCACAAACGCTGCATCACTAAGAGAAACCACTGGATATCCAGTGGTATCCACTGCTCTCCAGTGGAAATGAACGTGAGTAAGCCACAGCTCCGGCAGGACTGCATCTGCACATAGTCCACAAGACTAGGCAATCAGCAATCTATCCAATTTAAGAGTCAACCTGAGTCTGTTCTCCAGACAGCCCCCACCATGGCCGTCTCTGGTCAAGTCAGCAATTAAACATGGTGACATGCTCGTGTTTCAGTCCAGCTTCACTAAGCATGCATGGCAGCTTATCTTTTCACCGCATGCGCTTTCACGCAAAAGCAAAAGGATCGTGATTGACGAGTATGTTCTCAATGAGACCCAACATATTTTTTCACTTTTTCTGATCTGCCTGCATCCTGTGCAGCTCGACAGGCGTCTGTAGCTCCAGAGCGCTGCGGTGTCCTTCATCCTAACATCTGCTGAGGCAAACCAAAAGACCTCCTTGTAGGAAACAGAACATGCGGGTGTATACAGGGTTGTACATACAGAGGAGGAGCCAGGGGAGGTACGGATAAACAGTGGCTAGTGTGAGGCGGCCGGGCCTTATGGGTGGAGTACAACCACAGCTCAGTTCCGGGAATAAACCAGCAGACTGACACACAGACATGGGGGAAAAAAAGGACCAGAGAAAGAAAAATGGCCTCACCAGGAACTGGTTTTAAATAAACTGAAGGATCTTCTGTGGCTGTTAAAAAAAAGTATTTTGGAAGAAGTGCAATTTGAGCCTAGACCCGTGTAAACAGTGAATTACAGTGCACACACATGGACGTACGTACGCAAGTTGGGTCGCAGGGGAAGGAACAAGTAAGTATACGGCACGATATTTTGATTGCTACCAGTTTGAATTGGTTCCAGTTGGTTTCCAGACACAACCAGAGTGACACAACAAGACTTCAAACTGCTTCCAGCCAAGCTGCCTTGTTGTGGTTGTTGTTGTTGTTGTTGCAGCAGTAACATATACTGTTCATGCTGTTTTAAAAGTTCAATGATAGCAAAAGCCACGCTTGTCAACTTAGCAGACTAGCTTGTGTATAGAGGCATCTTACTGTGGCAGGAACTTTTACTTGAACAAATGGACATTGAGTGCAATATTAATGGGATTACAGTTTTGGCTGGTCAACTGTACGGACCTCTTTAAGGACAAATGCAGAGAGCAGCAATAAAGCCTGGCCCTAATGAGCCTGGTTGTAATGCCAAACGCACCAGTTCACTGACCCCACTTTAACAAAGGCTGTGTGCCACCGCCAGGGAGATTTGTGCGTGTGGTTCCACTTAGCTGTGTGATATACGGACGTTACATGGGGCCAGATCGGGCCACGCAGGACACGACAGTCCAGATCCGCACGACACAGCATGACGTAACGCACCACAAAACAGGCCGGTGCGGCATTTCCACTGACACGTCGCTTCAAGTCAAAGTTATGTGTACTTGGGGTTTATATAGTATATATATTTATATATATATATATATATATATATATATATATATCGGTTCAGACCAGAACATGAACATCTAAAACATTTTCAGGTCTAGTGGTTTAGTTTTCAGCCGTCCAGACTCACCCAAACCAAGACGACCAGACTAATACAGTTCTTATTTCTTCCTTCAACTGTTTGCCGATCACATTTATTCTTCCTTCCACTGCTTCTTCTCTTTATTCATATTTGACCTTTTAACCACCCACACAGTATCTCCTTGTCCATCACCCCATTTCCTTATTTGTGGTTTCATTACATTATCTCTCTCTCTCTCTCTCTCTCTCTCTCTCTCTCTCTCTCCTCTCTCTCTCTCTCTCTCTCTCTCTCTCTCTCTCTCTCTCTCTCTCTCTCTCTCTCTCTCTCTCTCTCACACTCTCTCCGCTCTGTCCTCAACTGTCTCTCTCTTTTTCTCTCAAGCACTTTTGGCTTCTTAGTCATCTTCTCTTGCTCTATGTCTACCTTCTCTCGCTCTCTCTCTCTCTCTCTCTTAGCCTCTTATTCCATTCCTTTCTGTTGCTTTTATCTCTTCATATCAAGCCTCCTCTTTCCCATCCCCTGTCCTTTGCTGCCCTGAGTGTTTAATATTTTACAGGTTTGTCCATGCTTCAATAGGTGTGTGAAGATCCTGAAACTGACATTGGACCTAAGGGAAAATTGTGTGTGTGTGTGTGTGTGTGTGTGTGTGTGTGTGTGTGTGTGTGTGTGTGTGGGTGTGTGTGTGTGTGTGTGTGAGTGTGTGGGTGGGTGGGTGGGTGTGTGTGTCGATTTGGCCTAACTGCAGCATTGTGTTTCTTTAAGCCCCCCCCCCCCCCCACACACACACATCTCATACACACACACACACACACACACACCTACATTAGTATATGCATACAAATAGTTCTAACGGTTGCTCTACTGCAGTAGATGGTCAGTGACAGTAAATATATAATAGTAGCAAGGCAAATTGGGACGGTCAGTTTGAAAGAGCCATCGTAGGAGTTCACCCTTCACCCTGCTGCACTTTGCACTGGCACACAAAGAACCATGACAATGGATATTTATTATTTGTTGAAGAGCTTGCAGTAGCTTTTTTATTTTTTATTGTCAAAGGCCTTTATTCCAGGGTTAAATACGATTAAAACGAAAGTATAGTCAGGCACAGTTCTGAACCACTTAATATCCCGGTTTGCCCTTGAGGGAAACATTATTTTAATTAATTTTGCCACTAATTTTGTCTCACTTTTCCCTCTTTTACTAATTTCTACCTTTCGGTGTGTGTGTGTGAATGTGTGTGTGCTCTCTCTCTCTCTCTCTCTCTCTCTCTCTCTCTCTCTCCTCTCTCTCTCTCTCTCTCTCTCTCTCTCTCTCTCTCTCCCTCTCTCTCTCTCTCTCTCTCTCTCTCCCTCAATGGTATTGTTCTTCTTCTCAGTGTTTTCTCTTGATTTTGATTTTGAACTCTGTGAAAACCCTTGATGTGTCAGAGCTTCACAGCAGCAACCCACTCCACACTGAAACCAGCTGTTACAAGCATCAATAAAAACATCTTCCAGGGGCAGTACTTTTTTGTTTTTGTTCCATCACTGCTCGATGGTAAAGAACAAAGGTGGCTTCTTGCCGGTGGAGAAGAAGGCTGTGTTTGTGTGTGCGTGTGCGTGTGCGTGTGTGTGTGTGTGTGTGTGTGTGTGTGTGTGTGTGTGTGTGTGTGTGCGTGTGTATATTGGAGCGTAGGAAGAACTGCTGAGTGTCCACAGAGAACACAATCTCTCTCTCTCTCTCTCTCTCTCTCTCTCTCTCTCTCTCTCTCTCTGTCTCTCTCTCTCCCTCTCTCTCTCTACCGCTACCTCTCCAAGGCCCTTACAAATCAACAGAAGACTAGTGGGGGGCAAGCACGAACCTGAACAACAGGTCCATCAGAATGAGGTAGGGTTAGAGTACCACACACACACACACACACACACACACACACACACACACACACACACACACACACACACACACACACACACACACACACACACACACACACACACACACACACACACACACACACACACACACACACACACACACACACACACACACACACACACACACCAAACACACACACTGTTGAAGCATCCTCACTGGCAGAAGGCAGGTAGCCAGGCTTTAAGCTAGCCCTGCGGCCCAGTATCACGAAGCGTGCATCGAACTCAGAGTGAGGAGACTGGCGACCCTGCGACAAGATGGCAGGCGGCCAGGTGTTGCAGCGGGCTCAGCACGACACGTACCTGCCAGGGTGATATTTAATAAAGTCACATCGACAAAAGGGAACCACTAAAAGCACCATTCACGCATCTCCCTGGGAACTGGCAGGCAGTGAAGCTTTTTACGGAACCTGAACTGTGAGGGGTAACGTGCGGACAAAAGGACAGCACTGGAACATAACGTGTGCCACGCAATGCCAAACTACACTCTAGACCTGTGGTTCCCAAACTGTGTTAAGGTCCTGTACCTCCACAAGCGTTCAACCTCCTGCTGTGTATCCGCTCTACTGCTCATCTGATGTTACATATGAAGACAAGACAGTGTCATCACTGTTAAGTGACGTGTAACCCCTCAAACATTGAAACATTGAAACATTGAACCTCCTTCTGAGGTACCCCCTTTGACAGAGGCTATTACAGATTTTTCGTTGGCATACCCCCGACTTAACTGTGCGTTCCCCTGGGGGTGGAAATGGCCGTTCTAGACCATATAGGGCACATACACACAGAGCAGGTGGATGGACATCCAGAATGCCACACAGAAGTTTCTCAGCGGGATCTGACGCTGATCCAAGATCAGATCCTGTCGGTGATTAATGAACAAGGCCCACGCTGTTAATTTGTTCACACATGCGCGTGCACACGCACACACACACACACACACACACACACACACACACACACACACACACACACACCACACACACACACACACACACACACACACACACACACACACACACACACACACACACACACACACACACACACACACAATTACGCATGTGCATGCCTGCATCTATGTAGATATAAACTAAATTCACACACTTCATCTCTTCATGCTGCATGTGTCATAGCGTGAAAACAATGCAAAATGCAGAGAGGCTCGGGAACCGTTCATAACACAGACAAGGAGAGTGCATTATTAAACAAATAGCCCTACCCGCCAACAAATAAATCTAATCCATTGCTCATACAAGACAGTGATCCCACCGGCCATCTTGGTAGAATACACTCATCCAACACCGGGGCTGGCTGTCTTGCGCAAATAAAATGCGCTTATGTTTTCGCGTTTTTCCTGATAGCATGTTTGCGCGAAAATGTTTTAATTGGCATCGGTAACGTGCGTTCGTTAACCTAGATGAGGATTTTTCAACGTCATTGCCGCAAAGGAAGTGATGTAAACCAACAACATAACTTCCTGGAGAATTGTGTCAGAAACGGCAATGTATATAAAAATAGGACATCAGATCGCTTTGAGTACTGGACTCTGGTTATTTTAGTCTCATAGTGACCTTATAAGCAGTGGTAATCCTTAACATTAAAATAGCTGCCCCATACTCCCACAATATGGTCAAAAAAGGAGAGGACACATATTCCCCAAGGGAAAGGGAATACCTGAGTGCTACATGGCGGGGGAAAAAACCCCAAACAAAACCAAGAACTGACCTTGACGAACAGGGCTCCCTTAGAAGCCAAGGCGTCCTCCGCTCTGCCGTTGGGGTAGCACTCGAACCGGGCGTCCAGGATGGGGTAGCGGCTGGCCAGCATCAGCCCACTGTTGATGAACTTGAAGCTGGAGCAGCAGCCCTTCCAGCCGTAGCGGCCCACGTCGCTCAGCACATACGGGAAGTAGCGGTGGAGCTGCTGTCGAAGCCGCGTGGTGGAGCCATGGTCGAACACTTCCTGCAGTGCCAGGAAGTCCAGGTTGGCGGGGAAGAAGGCGGAGATGTCGTGGTCGAAGCCGTCGTCCCCGTGGCGTCGCTTGCGGCCGCCGGGCCGCTTGAAGATGGAAGTGCGCGGCACATGGGAGAGGGTGTTGTTGGAGTACACGCCCCCTCCTCCCGCCTCCCCCCCGCCGCCGTGGTAACGGCCGAAAGGCTCGTCTCCCGGCCCGTCCTGACCGCCACGGTGGTTCCCCACCTCCGTGTCCCCCTCCTCGTCCTGGGGGTCCGGCTCCGGGGCGCTGATGCTAATCTGAACGCCCGAGGTGTGGAGCGGGCAGTCGGAGGACGGAATCTCCCGGGCCCCGTCTCCGTGCGCGGGGCAGTCGTGGTGCCCCGGGCTGCCTGGGGCCGCCCCCCCTGAGGAGTGCAGGGCGCAGTGGGGGGTCCCTCCCGCGCCGTGCATGGGGCATTCCGTCGAGCCGCCGGGGGAGTGGAGCGGGCAGATGGCTGAGGCTTCCGCACCTTCCGAGTGGACGGGGCAGTCTGACGCGCCCTGGTCCCCGGAGGCACCTCGGTGGACCGGGCAGTCGGCGGCACCTGAGGGATGGATGGGGCACTCTGCGGCGGCGGTGGCGGGGGCCTCGGCTTCGGTATCGGTGGGGCCGTTGGTGATGTGGGATGTGGGCTCCGGACGTTGGTCCAGAGAGGAGGTTCGCCGGAACCCTGTGGCCAGGCTGCTGAAAGAGGCCGCGCTGATGTTTACACACAAGGGAAGGAATGGAATAAAGAGATGTGCATGCACACACATGCACACGCACACGCACACACATGCACACACACACAGAGTGAACCAGTTAGAAATAAAGCCTTGAAATATTCATCTGACACTGTTGTAGAGGAAGCCCTTCATGTGCCATCCAGGTTCAGGGGTATGGAGATTGTATTCAGACCAATCAGCAAACCAAATTAATTCAATGGTGAGCTCCACTCTCTCTCTCCTGCTGATTGGAACTAGCGATGAATCTAAAGTAATATAAAAACCTGCTTTCTATGCATTCTCCTTACTCTCCATAGTACATAAATAGCCACCATTACCCTACGGAACAAATTAAAAGTGTGATGTAACCAACAAGTTTTGTCAAATTTCGTACATCACTTTTTGAATGATCTAACAGTCAAACTGTCTGTTTTTGTCATACATCCAGGGGCCCCAAGGGCTCCTTCCTACCTGATGGAGGTGTTGGTGGGGGAGTCTATGTAGATCTTGATTTGGGGCCTGCTGGCCCCGTTGCGGATCCTCCTGCCCACCTCGCGGGCTCGGCCCTGCGTGTCCGACAGGTTGTTGAACCGGGCCAGGGAGTCGGGCAGCAGGCACACGTTGGCGCTGCAGAAGCAGAAGCTCCTCCCTTGGGGTCTCCACTCGGCAGAGTGGGCTCCGCCGGGCCCCGCGGCCCCCTGCTCCGCCTGGTGCTTGTCCGGCCTTCAGGAGGGCAAAGACGTGTGTCATTTATGAGGGTGGTGAGCTTTGAGCAAACAAACACCATGTGACTGCACACGTGTACAACCCTAATATGGTTACGTCACATCGTATCTTATCCACGTATAATTGAATGGTGCTAGTGCAAGATCATTCCTAATCATATCATCATACAATCATACAATCCTAACTAGAGGGCCCTCAGTACAGCACATACCTCTGCCACACCTAAATGTCCCCTGGATCCGGATTCAGTAATCTAATCAAGTTTTGTCTAATTCTGCCCATCATTTTTGGAGTTATCTTGCTTACAGACAAACAGACAAACAGACAGACAGACAAACAAACTGGGGTGAAAACATAAACACTGCCCCATTAACATACAATTTGGCAAATGACACTCTCACTAGGTCTCACGGGCTGTGACACTGACCTACTGTAGGTGTAGCTGTAGGGCTGTAATACTGACCTGCTGTAGGTGTAGCTGTAGGGCTGTAATACTGACCTACTGTAGGTGTAGCTGTAGGGCTGTGATACTGACCTACTGTAGGTGTAGCTGTAGGGCTGTGATACTGACCTACTGTAGGTGTAGCTGTAGGGCTGTAATACTGACCTACTGTAGGTGTAGCTGTAGGGCTGTGATACTGACCTACTGTAGGTATAGCTGTAGGGCTGTAATACTGACCTATTGTAGGTGTAGCTGTAGGGCTGTGACACTGACCTACTGTAGGTATAGCTGTAGGGCTGTGATACTGACCTACTGTAGGTGTAGCTGTAGGGCTGTAATACTGACCTATTGTAGGTGTAGCTGTAGGGCTGTGACACTGACCTACTGTAGGTATAGCTGTAGGGCTGTGACACTGACCTACTGTAGGTGTAGCTGTAGGGCTGTGATACTGACCTACTGTAAGTGTAGCTGTAGGGCTGTAATACTGACCTATTGTAGGTGTAGCTGTAGGGCTGTGACACTGACCTACTGTAGGTGTAGCTGTAGGGCTGTGATACTGACCTACTGTAGGTATAGCTGTAGGGCTGTGATACTGACCTACTGTAGGTGTAGCTGTGGGGCTGTGACACTGACCTACTGTAGGTATAGCTGTAGGGCTGTGATACTGACCTACTGTAGGTATAGCTGTAGGGCTGTGATACTGACCTACTGTAGGTATAGCTGTAGGGCTGTGATACTGACCTACTGTAGGTATAGCTGTAGGGCTGTGATACTGACCTACTGTACATGTTGTGGTAGGGCTGTGATACTGACCTACTGTACGAGTTGTGGTAGGGCTGTGATACTGACCTTCTGTAGGTGTAGCTGTAGGACTGTGATACTGACCTACTGTAGGTGTAGCTGTAGGGCTGTGATACTGACCTACTGTAGGTGTTGTGGTAGGGCTGTGATACTGACCTACTGTAGGTGTAGCTGTAGGGCTGTGATACTGACCTACTGTAGGTATAGCTGTAGGGCTGTGATACTGACCTACTGTAGGTATAGCTGTAGGGCTGTGATACTGACCTACTGTACGTGTTGTGGTAGGGCTGTGATACTGACCTTCTGTAGGTGTAGCGGTATGGCTGTGATACTGACCTACTGTAGGTGTCGTGGTAGGTCTATAGTTTTAGCGGTAGGGCTGTGTGTGACACTGTCACTGAGTGTGTGCGCAGGTGTGTGTGTGTGTGTGTGTGTGTGTGTGTGCAGGTGTACAGGTAGGGCTGTGTGTGACACTGACCTACTGTAGGTGTACAGGTAGGGCTGTCGGACGGCTTGCAGCGGGGCCCACAGTAGGAAGCCCAGCAGGCCGAAGGGCAGCGCCAGCAGGAAGAAGAGCAGGTAGAGGGGCACAGAGACCACCACACACAGGGTCAGGAAGGAGCAGGGGTCCTGTGAGCGGCGGCGCTTCTCCAGCGAGGTGGCCACGCACGCCGCCAGCAGCCGGTCTAGCAGCCAGTAGCACGGGAACACCAGGCTCCAGGAGAGGCCATCCAGGAAGTGCAGGCAGGCACTGGGATACGGGGTGGTGTGGAGGACCATGGCTCTCTCGCTCTAGCTCTTTCTTTCTTTCTTTCTTTCTTTCTTTCTTTCTTTCTTTCTTTCTTTCTTCTTTCTTTCTTTCTTTCTTTCTTTCTTTCTTTCTTTCTTTCTTTCTTTTCTTTCTTTCTTTCTTTCTTTCTTTCTTTCTTTCTGTCTTTCCTCTCTTGCCTTTTTTGTCCTGTCTGCTTCCGGGGTTTTTTCCCACTTTATTTGTCCTTTTTTAAATTTACTTTCCTTTTTTAAACTGTTTTCTTTTGTTTCCTTTCTTCGTCAACGCATCAACACTTACTTAAATCGGCGTGAGTATGTTGATGAATGGCATGTGGTGAATGGTAAACAAATAAATAAATAAATAAGAAATAAATAGAATATAATACATGTAGACCCTCCCCCATGTGGACGCCAAGGAAGGTACACTACATGTTTTGGTGAGATCTTTAGCTTCGCAGCCCTGGGCTTTCAGCTCTTCCTTCCGGGCCTCTCCTCAGCAGTGAGGCCGCCGAGAGAAAGATGACGTGGGGCGGGCATTCTCAGGCTGGGGCGTGGTCATGGTGAGAGTGGACGGGATCGGCCTGACGCCGTGTTCAAAAGAGCTTTGGCGCGGACAACAGGCGTGAAGCGATATCCAGCATCCCCGATCCACGGCAGCCCTAGTGGATGGATAGAATGAGTCAGGCGAGAGAGGGACGAGACAGAGTGAGCACAGAAGAAAGGAAGGCAGGAATTTGAGACATTTGGAAGAAAAGGTCGAGAAAAACACAGACAAAGTTGATGAAGGATGTATGTTTTGCCAGCTTTCCGACAAACCCCAATACAATTGATTATGGCATTAGGTTTTTGCAATTAAATTCATGTTTTCCACAGGTAGTAACATTAATCTGTGTTTAATCTTCTATCCATACAAATCAAAACAGTTCATTTCATTCTAAATAGATTTGAACTCACCAGTCAATAATTAAATTGATCAATTACAGCAACAGTTTGCTCTAAAATAGAACCAAATCTGTCTCCCAAAAAGAAGCCAAACTGAGGCCAGCTCCTTAAGATTGTTTAAATGATGCACCTTTTATTTTAAAATAAAACTCCCACAACCTCGATTTTCTCCTTGAGTCAAGAAATTGGATTGGAAACCAACCTTTTAAAAACAAAACTGTTTCCCAGTAGAAGGTTGGCCACAGCACAGCAAGTGGGAATCTGTTCCCGCATGGAAAAAAAAAAAATACATTTTTGACAACAAATCAAAAATAACAAAGTGAGCCAGAGCCACGTGTGGTGGAGAACTAGCCTGGTGTCTGTCCATTCATCCCGTCTCTCTTCAG
Organism: Muraenolepis orangiensis; assembly: GCA_027704905.1. NCBI lineage: Eukaryota > Metazoa > Chordata > Actinopteri > Gadiformes > Muraenolepididae > Muraenolepis > Muraenolepis orangiensis. Next base: position 24,940,570 of record CM051010.1, read on the forward strand.
GGACAAGCCAACCAGTTACAGTTCTTAAGTGGTTTTCAACAGGCTCTTATTGCGAGCAACAGGAATCAATCCCCGCTGGCATGAATTAATGATCGCTCATTCCCTGGAACAGATGGGTAGAAAGAGAGCACTGACCTCAGCGCAACCCCTGTGGGGCGTGGGCTAACTTTTAACACAGCGCCGCGTTAAGAGATACAAAAACAGCGGCAGCAGCAATCCGGATCGTTTACGACTAATTAACACACAAGGCACATCGTACGGTGCCGACATAATGTCGCAAGTTGTTCTGCCCAAGACGCACCATATGGCCGGTATAATCAGAACCAGGCAGAGAAAACGATGGCTAATCCTTCACATATGTGCATCATCACCACCACAGAAACCACAGCACACACGCACACACGCACACACTGTTTAGTCAAATACACATTAGCATGCGCTCCTTTCAACACTTCTGATGAAAGAATGAGCAAAGCAGGATAAACAGAAGTGAACAGTGAGGGATACAGATTGCTTTAACTTTTTGTGCGTGCACAAAAGGTTACACACACACGCACACGCATGCATGCGTGTGTGCATGTGCGTGCGCGTGTGTGTGCGTGCGTGCGTGCGTGCCTGCATCCATGCGTGTGTGTCTGTTTCTGGATGTGTGAAGGACTACAGGCCGCACTACTCTCATCTGTCATCTTTCAGCTTTATGTTGGCAAATGTCAAATGATTCAGGGGCCAAATGTCTGCCCATGACCTGAAAACACTCCTCTTCCGTCCTGTTGGCTGCCACGCCTGTGCAGCCACGGCGCCCCGGCGAGCGCAGCTGATCCACACTCTTTCAAAAGCGCTCCGGTGGAATGAGCCCAAAGGCTTACAGAGGGTCCCATACAGAGCATAATAAACAACTCCAAGTCTGGTGTCCAGCTGCCAAACCCATCTTTTTCCCCACCCAGGTTTTTATTTTCTTTCATTTTTTTGGGATATTTCTTTTCCCGCTGCAGTGCGAGCAGGGCGAGCAGGGCGAGCAGGGCTGGGGCAAAAGAAGTCCGATTGAGCCTGAGACGGAGACTGATTCAAGATTCAAGAGTCAAGAAGAACAATGGAATTCTCACTCCCCACTCCCTCCCGCAGTTTGACTTTTCTACAACAATACTATACTAGTATTGTACAGTACAATACTAGTATAGTATTGTACAGTACAATACTATACTAGTATTGTACTGTACAATACTATACTATACTACACTAAACAATACTATACTATAAACAACACTATAGTACTACCTATGAGATGCTATACGATATACTAATAAACAACACTTTATACTATACTATGTACTACGACTATATACTATAAACAACACATTGCAGTCTCTGTCTCAACGTATATATCCGACGGGCGAGATGCAGGACCTGGCGTTGAGCGTATAGAGACAGAGAAGATGTGTTGAAGTGATGAAGCTAGCGACGGGGTGACTGGTGAATGGGTCCCAGTTTTGCTTATTCCGCGTACTACGCCCTCTTAATGAGCGGCTACGCCCGCACGCCTCCCCTTCACCCACCACACACGGACGGAGGTGTCAGCCATGCAAAGAGACAACCAGCACTTTTACTGTTGCTGTGTGGTTCTTATGTGATTTCATTCAACCCCACCGTCGGCATGAATTTCCCATCAGGGATTACTAAAGTACATCTTATGGAATTGGCATGCAGGCAAAACAATAATATGCATGCATTTAAGTAGATGAGAATGATCTCTTATATTCAACGGTATATGTGTGGTCTTCACTCGTCAGGAATTACAGTATTTGAATCCCTTCCAGTTAGTGATGATGATGATGATGGAAAGTGATGGTTGCGCACCAACCCTTTGACTGGCTGCTGACGTTGCTCCCGGCAACGACGTGAGCCAATCAGGAACAGTGATTCAAGATGTATGAAATATGTATTACGTAAGTACGCATCACATACAACAATGGCATCAGGCCTCCAATTCAGCGTCGAGTCTCTCCATCCAACTCAGTCTCACACATATATAACATGCTTCAAATAGGAAACACTGTTTTAGTAAATGATATAGTAAATATAGCCTAGACGGTCAACTTCTGGCATAACAAAGAGCTTCCTGCTGCAATTCTGAGATATTTCTTCTGAACACCACCACCCTTCCCTAGTATGTTCCGGTATCATTTGCTCACAGGTTATTTTTGACCTCTGAATAATTGTCACCCGTGCCACACATCAACACTTCTGATGAAAGAATGAGCAAAGCAGGATAAACAGAAGTGAACAGTGAGGGATACAGATTGCTTTAACTTTTTGTGCGTGCACAAAAGGTTACACACACACACACACACACGCCTTTATCCTCCTGGTTTTTCCACGTTCACTGATTGTACAATAGGTCTCTTCTG
>CM051010.1:24955474-25020474 GCA_027704905.1 Muraenolepis orangiensis
CCTGCACACGCAAAGTGAAACAGTGCGCCTCGCCGGGTCTCTTCTGTTCCTTCTCATGCAAATCCGAGTCAAATCTCTACCCCAGGAAACCGGCAGCGGGGGAAAGACTTAGGCGCGGCTGTAACACAATTACTTGGCCCAATAGCCACAACAATCCCAAGGAGAACCATTTTCCCAATTTCCAATTGGGAGATATATACGGCGGATTCGGTTTGTTACGCATTAGCAGGATTCTGAATTTGAACGAATGACAGACATGCATCCCTGTTCCTCCCGACAGTAATTTTAGAAGAAGCCGCCACTTACTTTATCGTTTTATTGTTCTTCGAAAACCTTTCGATGCCGGACTGGGCCTATACTGTTGTATAGGTGTGTAAATAAGCGTGTTGCTATCCACTGTGTTCTTTCTCTTTCTGTACAGCGTGCGTAAAGCCTCTCGTTGAGCTGCGCTTCCTGGCCGCGGAATGACTGAGTCTCCTCTCCTCCTCCAGCACCCACAGGACTCCGAACAGACTGACTGAGTCTCCTCTCCTCCTCCAGCACCCACAGGACTCCGAACAGACTGACTGAGTCTCCTCTCCTCCTCCAGCACCCACAGGACTCCGAACAGACTGACTGAGTCTCCTCTCCTCCTCCAGCACCCATAGGACTCTGAACAGCTCCCACTGACGTCATCCCCACCGGTGGCTACAGCTCCGACGCCACGCCCCTTTTCACCCCAAAACGACCGCCTTCAAAAGAGGATTGAACATCGGAAGAGAGCACCTCAATTATTATTACTGTGTTCCTCTTTTTGGCCTTGAACGGACTTGATTAAAGCGCATACCATCGTTTTCGACAGCGTGACGACGCCCAGTGCGCTTGCATTCGTTTTAAAAATGTTATTTCCCAGAAGGCAGAGGCAGTCAATTCGGTTCCCATAGTTACCGTAAATACCTCACTTCTACTTTTCATGGACGTGTAGGTCTAGACCATATCTGCAAAACACGCGTGCAAAACACGCAAGCCAAAAGATGAGAAACACCCAAGCCTGTAGTGGCTATAGTCCTAGTTAATAGCCTTCGACCAAAGAAACACGATGACGAATTCTTACAGGCATTTAAATGACTAATAGAATGGTAGCTGGTCCAAAATGTAACCTCTGTCTTCTTAGGCCCATTACATATGACAGTAATGCCAACTACCGCCAAGACAAAGCATGCATGTGTTTGTGTGTGTATTTTTGTCTCTACCTTCCTTTCTTAAATAAGTGTGTCAGTTCTCCCCTGGCACACGACATAAACCACTGAACATCACACCTTTAGAGAAAGCTATGAACATGCACATGAAAATAACGTTGCGACCCAAACACAATATGTAGATGATAGATGGTAGATGGTGAAACTGCAGAATACACACAGATTATATATACGTATAAGTATGGTGAGAGCTTAAGGCAAAGCTATCACCGACATCATTTAACGATAATGGACTGGTTTTATATAGCACTTTTATCCAAAGCACTTTACAAGTCATGTCTCACACACATTCCCACATTCAACCACTGATGGTGGGGTCAGCCAGCACGTCGGGTGCAGTTAGGGCAGTTAGTCTTATACCTCGACAGCTTTTGCTAGGAGGATTTGGAGGATTCAGGGGGATCGAACCAGCAACCTTCCGGTTGTGAGGCGACCACTCTACCTCCTGAGCTATACTGCTGCCTATACAGTGTGTGTGTTTGTGTGTGTGTGTGTGTGTGTGTGTGTGTGTGTGTGTGTATGTGTATGTGTATGAACACACACACACACACACACACACACACACACACACACACACACACACACACACACACACACACACACACACACACACACACACACAAACTCTCAGGAAGAGTGCAGACATGGACAGCACACCACCAGCTCTGCTTACAAAGCTTTTCTCAACTTTACAATCAACGGGTTTACTCATCCACTACCTGTGTCTTGGTGTCAGGGGAGCCCAGGAAAGCCATTTCACTTTGACGTATTGCAGGGTCGGCTGCTACTACATACAGAACATACAGTACATCATCACTGATCACACCCCCCAAACACTCACCAGTCAACTCCTTATAATAACAAAAAAAACAGATGGTGTGGAATGGATGAAACCCGCCGGTGTGATGTGCGATTACCTCTCTGTTGAGTGTCTCAGTCTCCCCTTGTTCACACCTCATACACCTAGGGGCTCTGTTTAATGGAGCCGCTGATCCTGGGACACCACACAGCAGGGGGGCTGAACTGAGACGTCTCTGCACACGTCTCCATTGATCGCTACTCCAAGTATACTGTTGCGCACAAGCAAAGGACATTTGGGGCTAAGGATGAGCCAACTTGAGTAGCTTAGATGGAAGGAAAGCGTGTAATGAGGCAGTTATAAGGACATAAACACGAGAGGACTTGATGAGATACAGTTGGATCATACAGAATGACCAGATGATTGTCTGGGTAGTTGTCAGGCCAGGGTTCTGAAGCATTATGTTACAAAGGAAGGGTAACTAACATGCAGTTTCACACTATATCTAATATATGTCCATTTCTAATTCGTATTTGTTATTCATGGTCCATCTTTGCTAAACATCTGTGGCTGCCAAGTCTATTATGAATCAACAATCAATTGGGTGGCTTCTGGCTATTGGCTGATAGGGCGGACGCATTATCCAGTATTGGTCCAATGGGAGCTGTCAGGAACATTGGGAAATTACTTGGATGAGAGAGGATGAACGATGGGACATAATGGGGTGCGATTTTACATTTAAAACTAAGTGCCTGCGAGACATCACAAACACCCCGCCTCAATAAATACTAACAGATAGAACATAAATATCAATTCCATTAACAAAATTATTTTCTGCTATGAAACTGAAATTGGCACTTGCGTTGTGTGCTTGCGGTGTGCTTGCGGTGTGTGTATGTGTGTGTGTGTGTGTGTGTGTGTGTGTTTAATATACTACTTTCACAACAGTTTGTTTTCCTGTCAAGGGCTGTAATTATGATTGTGCCTTGCCGTGTAGCTGCAGCAAATACCTGCTGGGTCAGAGAGGGGTTTACTCACATGAGGCCAGAATCCAGCTAACAAGAGGTATTCCATAAAAGATTATGGGATTAGAAGGGGCTTTGGGCCTATATCCACTCCCTAAGTGGCCTCCTACTGCTGTGTTGGCTTTGTCCTCAGTGTGGTCTCCCTGTCAAACAGGGAATCATCTCCAACTCGAAAACTTTTCTATGAAACGATGTATTTCTCTCGACACTAGTAAGATATCCTTCCTGGTCGAATAAGGGTCAACAGAATAATCAATCAATTTGAATAATCAGCTGACACGGGTTTTTTTTTTTAAGACATATTTTCTTACCACAACAACATATTAATGATGACCCTTTCCATCTCTCTGGTCCAGTCAGCCAGAGGGTAACGCCACCGGGGAGGGTTCACACACTGAGAATTATTGAATAAAAAGGTTTATAAAACACCTGCCATATGAGTCATCTAAATCGGTACATCTGTACATTCGTACAGCTGACAAGAGCAAGAACAAATCACTTAGCATAGTGTTAACTAAGTCAGTTACACCCATCCACATGCTTATAAGAAAAGTGGCCATCGTTATATGCCCGCCTCATCAAGTCAAGTAAACAGAGCGTAGGACCAGAATCAAATGTGTAATAATAGACAGAAAAAGTCTCACAGTTCGGTCCCACGAACTATATCAAAGTCAGTTTTTTTGCCATTGTTATCTTATATTCAAGTTAGATTCAAGATGTTTTAATTGCCATTTGCAAAAAGTACAGTGTAATGCTTACTCCCCATTTCCTCCAACAGTATGAATATCCTACAACTATACTATATACTACTACATATATTATACATACATACTATTCTATACATACAAAGTAGTAGCATAGTAACAGGCATTTGATAGGCTGTGAAATACCTTTATTCAGGCATACGCATGTGTTTTGAAATTAGGTATGTATGGCCAATGAAAACATACTTCCTTTTGAGCAGCTATGGGAGAATAGGTAGTGGGTTAGTTAATGCAGAAGTTCTCTAACTTCCCATCACATTTAATGAATGTACCGCAAGCTCAGAAAAAAAAAAAGAAGCTTTTTCGTCACGTTGGAACATATTCACAGAACACAGAGCAAATCCTTGGACCAATAATTTCCTCCCTATATCGCACATAAGCTCTTAAAAGACCAATGTTAGTGTTATACTGTTAGCAAGATTACTCAAAAAGTTCTGTACGGAATTGGACAAAAAACGTATTATTATTATTTATTTATTATTAATTATTTCTGGGTCAATGAACAGTTTTTGGCGATGGGGACTTTTTGGTGTGACGGCGATATGTTCTCTATTTTTTTTGTTTATAGTGTTTATAGCCGCTGTTTTTCTTTGTACATTGAGTGTAAGGAACAACAATTTACTGGGGCTGGCTATGCATTTCCATTTCCATTTAGGACATTTGGCAGACGCTTTTATCCAAAGCGACTTACAAGGTGTACATTAGTTGAAGCAGACAATAGCATAACGCTGAGGTACGCAAACATAAAAATAGAGCAGTTCACAAGCATTCATATTAACAAGATGAATAACACAATGTGGTACTGCCAGGTCACCTGCTTAAGTAGCTGTGATAAGAGCGTGTTATCAACATTAAGGATATACACTTGCTAGAATATACAACATGCTAAGAGCTATTAATGTCAGGACTTAAGCAAGTTAGGGAAGCCAGTGGAGATCGCGGAAGAGAGGGGTCACGTGGGAGAATTTTGGTAGGTTGAATACCAGGCGTGCTGCTGCGTTCTGGATGCGATTTGATATTTGATTTCACATACTATTATGGAAAGTACACATTAGTAATTTTGATGAATAGAACCTAATGTCAAATATCAGATAGTAGCATGCTTTATGCATGCTAAGCATATTACGCATATAGCATAATATGCTATATGCGTATAAGGGAGGGGGGGGGGGGGGGGGGGGGGGCAACAATTAAAATATCTTGGAAATGAGCCTACACTGTATTAACCTTGTGACCTGTGAGTCGCAGTGAGTTACCATGAGGCCACGTGCTCAATGCTCTGAAGTCAAAACACAATTGGTTGGTTGCTATGGCAGTCTCGAGTGAAGACCCCTGAGCAATTACTTGAACACTTGAGTGAACACATACATTCGAGGAGGTAGCTGTCTGGGGTTTGTGATACAGCACATACAGTATGAACACACTCCAGCGTCCATATTAAATGCACTGCATGGACAATGTTCTCCAGATTGTCCAAGGGTGTTTTCTGCTGCTATTCACATGAAACACATTTTGTGTGTTCTAATAACTCCAGACATCGGTTTGGCTAAATATGCTAGACAAGGGTCAGTCCCTAATTTATGGACCGACCCACACAGACAAAAGTTATGGCCGCACATATATATAACACTAGGCGTAATTACTATGAAAGTGATTCATCACAGTGGTCTTTATAATGTAATCAAACTTATAATAGCAATACTTACAATACCAGTAAATAACTAGAGGGCCCTCAGTAGAGCACATACCTCCGCCACACCAAAAAGTCCCCTGGATCCGGATCTAGATTTGGGCTACACATTTGGTTTTCCTACTGTGAAAAGGGCCAATTGATAAATAATTCATCAGACCCACTTCAACTAATGACGCCAGCTAGTGTGGTCAGGGAGTTTCCGAGGCCTTAAAGGATTCCCATGTCCCATGTGCTGCCTCTACCTTTTGTAGATTGTGTATCACAATATGGTCAGGGGGACAGTCTTAACCTTGTGCTCTCAGAATCTTTTTTGAATTAAGTGGATGTGTGAAGTAGTTACAGACAAATCTGATATCTGATATTTTAATGGTAATTCATATAATATATGTAGGGCAGTATGGTTCTATTTCATGTATACTACTAACCACTATGTGTAACTACAGGCAATCTGTGAGGTCCTAAACTTCTCTGTGTAACATGTTTTGAGCAATGACCCATTTCAGATGAGGGAAAGGGCTTGTGCTGCTACACTGTGTGCTTTTGCTCTCCCGTACGCTCGCTCTAACCTCTGGCCGCCCTGTCATTTGAACCCCAGTGGGTGGAGCTGTCCAGGTTTATCCCATAGGAACAGGACTTTTGACTTTATTTATATCTTCAAACTACCAGAGGCCTTGTCATTATAATGTCTCTCTGCAGGGTCCACCCATGTGTGTCCGTCCGTGTTCCACACCCTGCACCCTGCCACACCCCTCTTTCATCTCTTCACATCTCTCTTTTCCTCCTTCTGTCAAAACACTCTCAGTCGCGATATCCCTCCCGTCCCTTTGTCTCTCTCTGCTAAGGAACATTGCTGGCATCCGCACTACTACTCTATTGTACACGCACAAGCGAGGGTATCTGCCTTCTTTAAATAGAAAGCACCCGCACCTTTCTATTCTATGCCGCTGGCGTTTTGCATAGATTATTTGAGTTGTTTTTACAATCAAATTTTCTTTCGCCTTTTTTTTACAACTCTCCATGGGTCTCTCAAAATACAAGATACAAGATATTTGATTGGCCATTTGTAACAAGTACATAGGAACGCTTACTTCCCATTCCCTCCCGCAGTATAAAGGCATGGCGTGTGCCCGTTTTACACCCAATGGATAGTTAAAGTGCCTACCTGCAGCCAACACTAAAGACCTCATTCACCTGAATGAGACACAGTGAGATGGCCTCACTCACACACAGCAAGACATATTAGAGATCCGAATGAGCGCCCTACAGGGGGCGTTCATTCCTGCCCCATTCACGCACTGCTCCTTGCTGCTGGTAGGAGGCCAGCGTCAGTCGCCTGTATTCATTGCTAATGCACCTGGCATTGGCAGCTAAATAATAGAGTAGAGAAAGTACACTCATGCTAATGGAAAGATGTGTTAATGGTTGCACTATTTCACCCGAGAAATCATCACACTCTTTAATCTTTATCATAAACCTTTGCTACTGCCAATCTTGTGCAGCATTATTACGTTAGTGTGTGTGTGTGTGTGTGTGTGTGTGTGTGTGTGCGTGTGTGTGTGTGTGTGTGGGTGTGTGTGTGTGCGTGTTTGTGTATAGATATATAATCATCCAAATATTAATAACTAATTAATATTAATAAAACACTTTGGCAGGTAAAGCATGCTCTATGTACAGATGTATGTTGTGTACAGGGCCAGTCACTGTGACAGGTACAGCATGCTATGTTATGTCTTTGTTTTCATTTCTGTTGGAGCTCTTCTTAGATTAAACATGCCAAATCCAAGCAGGAACCCGACAGGAAACATGGCCCATATCAAACCTTTACAGACATGTGTACATCCAGTAGCTTTTCCAGCGAAGCCAATACTGGCTATGAACATGATGTGGCCAACCTCTCAGCTACTATTTAGGCTTGAACCAGCCGGTCTGTTATTATAAGGCCAGGATTCTGGGTGTGTCAGACATGCAGCCTGCTAACCGCAGTGAACCAAACCACAGCACCAAAAACACATGGCATAGAGCCACCTAGTGTACAAACATGCTCTGCAACAGCACCATTGCTATGACGGGTTAAAAGGGCTTCAATAATAAATTAATAAATATTACATAATGTCACTTAAATGAACTATTATGTATTTACTTAACTTAAAAACTAAAAAAAATTCCCACATAATTTTATGTCATTATTTCACCTACAGCCAATGTCTACCATTGTGTATATTTTGATGCATAATGCTTATTTAAGAAATGTGTGCCAACTTTCTCACTTTCTGGGTAGCCTAAAAACAGCAGTTAGTCCAAATGGCCACAAGGTGCCGGTATAACCACTGTAACTGACAGACGTCATCTGTCGGAATTTAGACTTCATGACGTCATGAAAATAATTTGATTAAATATTTGGATTAATAATAGTTTCTTTGATCTTCTCCCTCCCTCTTTCAATTTATATATTTTTTCTTCGTCCCTGTAGTGAGTTTGTGATTATTTAGCTAAAGATTTCTCTTGTTACCTTTTGTATAAGACAGGGGTGTCAAACTCAAATACCCAGTGAACAAACCTGAACAAAGTCGCGGGCCAACATTGAACAAATGAACCTTTTAATATGGACCCAAACAAGTTTTGCTTTAACATTGAATATGAAACAAGCATCGCTTATTACCATACAATATATAATTTAATAGTGGAGACATGCAAAATCGAATTTCAAATGAAAAAACACATCAATGGCATTCATTTATTAAATAAATAAAATAAAAAATAAAAATCGTATGCCTCTTTTCTATTTGCAGCCTTCTGATTTAAATACCAAAATAAACTTTTTCCACTGGCTAATAATTTTACAAATAAAATGATAATAAATAAATCAACCATTCAAGCCCATGCCTTGTAGCAAGAAAAAGTGCACAAAGAAAACGTTAATTATTGCACACTGATCTAATCTGATGTGCCCAAGCCAGATACCTGGCATCTCTTCTTGGATGCTAGTTCATCAATGTCTGCGCTCAGGCTCTGAGCTGAAGAAATCCTCAGTATCGAGCGAAGGTGTTCATCAGTCAGACGTCTCCTGTGAGTTGTTTTGGTCATCTTCATCGAGGAGAAAAGTTGCTGGCATAGATAAGTGCTGCGGAACATGGAGAGCATGTGAGCAGCTTGGGAGCTGAGGCGTTGTGTCAGGGATGAACCGTGGAAACTGTGCGGCGCCCACAGCTTCATACTTTGACTTCAGCGTGTCGTTGCACTGGAGTTCAATCAGCTCCATTTGGATGTTGGTTGGTGCATTTTCCACATCAACTGCGAAGGGATTACTAAGCAGTTCAAACCTACATTTCTGGACATCGAAGTCGGCAAATCGCCGGCTAAACTCAGCGGCGAGAACACTGAGTTTTTCAGCAAACTGTGCGCATGGGAACACGGCGGTAGAGATCTGCGCTTTTATGGTTTGGCAGCAGGGAAAATGGCAAGGGTTTCCTTGCAGCATCTGATTCTCCCACAGGCACAGTTTAGTTTTAAAGGCCCTCACTGCAGCGTACATGTCTGTGATGATGCGCCCCCGCCCCTGAAGCTGCAGGTTCAGCGCATCGAGATGGCTCGAGATGTCACAGAGAAAGGCCAGCTCACACAGAAACTTTTGCTCCCGGAGCTCTGCTGTATCCTTCCCTTTGGTTTCCAGGAATTGACATATTTCCTCACGCAGCTCGAAACATCTGTTCAGTACTTTTCCTCTGCTTAGCCATCTCACCTCTGTGTGATACGGCACGTCTGCGTATTCCGAACCACACTCCTCCAGAAAAGATTTAAACTGGCGGTGATTCAGACCTTTGGCTCTTATAAAGTTAACTACCTGTGTTACTGTGGTCATAACATGTTCCATCTTTAGGGCTTTGGCACACAGTGATTCCTGATGTATGATGCAGTGGTAAACAGTTAGCTCACCTGCACAGTTCTCTTCCCGCATCTTCGCCCACCAGTCCACTCTTTTTACCGCACATCGCTGGCGCACCATCTGTCGTTAATCCAACGAGTTTATCCCACGGCAGCTTTATTTCAGTTACACATTTGGAAACCTCCTCAAAGATTTCCTTTCCTGTGGTTGTGCCATGCATTGATTTGAATCCCAATAGCTCCTCCGTAACACACAGATTTGAGTCCACTCCACGGATGAAGACTGACAGCTGAGCAGTATCAGATGCGTCGCAGCTCTCATCCACAGCGAGGGAGAACGCAACGAAATCTTTTCCCTTTTCCATCAGCTGGTCATACAGATTGGTGGCAAGATCACATGTGCGATCAGCTACTGTGTTCCTGCTCAGGCTCACGTTTGAAAATGCTTGCTTTTTCTCTGGACATACGACACAAACTTTCATCATGCACTTTTTCACGAACTCTCCCTCATTAAAGGGCCGGGCTGATTTTGCGATCTCTGCTGCCACTATATAACTAGCCTTTACAGCAGCCTCACTTTGTGATGTGGCTTTTTTGAACATATTCTGTTGTGAAACCAAACTTCTTTTCATCTCCTCTACTTTCTGGCTCCTTTGAGTCATGTCCAGGTCCTTGTATTTGTCATGGTGTTTCGTTTCATAGTGTGGTCTAACGTTGACTCCACAAACAAGACAAACAGGTTTGTCTTTTACATATGTAAACAGATATTCTGCCTCCCACTTGTCCAGAAAGCTCCTGTTTTCTGCCTTTCTTTTCGCCATTTTTGGGAAGGGATAGCGCGCTGACAGGTCTATGTTGCTTTGACTACTGTCACAGAGGAGAGGGCGTTTCTGGGTCCTGTATAATACCGGCGGGCCAGCTCTAGTAGTAATTTGGTATTGTCTCGCGGGCCAAATATAATTACCCCGCGGGCCAAATTTGGCCAGAGTTTGACACCCATGGCTTAGTGCATATAGCCCATTGCTGACAGGTGTGTATGTGCGCCGCCAGCGCACGTGGCTTGGCCACGCCCCTGTCAACCACCGTAACCTTTGTTGACAGGAGTGTGTGTGCGGTTGTTGGCCATCGCCAACCCATCAAGTACCATCCAAATCCATTCATAATTGTGTGAGATATTACACAAAATATGTTTTCTGCCATATCTTTCAATGCTAAATAATCATTCCAGATTTGGATTCTTACCTTCACAAAAATCTACAAATTGTTCATAGCCAACAATCTACTAAGTTCCATTCAAATCATTAGTGTGTGAGTTAAAAAAAAGTTTTCGCCCCTATCTCCCAATGATAAACAATCATTTAATAACCCTGGATCCGGATCTTCATCATATCTATCTGCTATTCCTTGGGCCAAGCCTCACGACCAAGTTTTATCTAAATCCATCCATAACCTTTGAGTTATCTTTTTAACAGACACACAGACCAACAAACAAACAAACAAACAAACAAACAAACAAAAAAAACAGGGGTGAAAAAATAACCTCCTGTCCTGCACCAAAGAGGTGGAATGAACTCCCCACAGATGTCAGGACTGCAGAGTCGCTGCCCATCTTCCGCCGCAGGCTTAAAAACCTCACCTCTTCAGGCAACACTAACCGGATCCTTCCTCCTAATGCGTCCTCTTATCGCTTTTTACTAGCTTTACTAGCGTACTAAGTTGATTGTTATATTGTTTGCCAACTTATTGTACTTTTACATGAGCACTGGTTCAGTTTTTGGAGACTTGTTAGGTTCTCTTACCTATGGACTGGACTGAAAGCGCTTAACAAGTTATGCCTCACATTCACGCATACAAACACACATTTAACCACCGATGGCAGAGTCAGCTATGCAAAGAGGAGAAGTTAGGGTTATGGTGTCTTGCTCAAGGACACCATGACCGTTTTTGCTAGGAGCCAGGGGATCGAACCAGCAACCTTTCGGTTGGGAGGTGACCTGGACTGTTGCCCTATCAACAACAACAAATCGTGAGGATTGAATCCTCTTTATTGGTCACATACATGAAGACATACAGTGAAACGTGTTCTCTGCATTTAACCCATCGTAGTATTAGGAGCAGTGGGCAGCTATTCATACAGCGCCCGGGGAGCAGTTAGGGTTAGGGTCTTCCTCAAGGACACCTCGACAGTTTTTGCTAGGAGGAGCCGGGGATCGAACCAGCAATCTTCCGGTTGTGAGGCGACCGCTCTACCTCCTGAGCTAGACTGCCGCCCCACAACAACCGCCCCACCTACCTTTATTGACCGCACCATTGTAACTGTAATTTACAGTTGGAGTATGGCGCCGTACGAGATGGCTGCCGTGTCGCGAGCTCCCGCACGACGACGCAGTTTTTTGTTATTTATTCTTTTTATCGCAAGTATTTTAGTTCAGGATGTTAGCAGCAAGTTCACTTATAACTTCTGCACACTTTGGGAGATCAGATCGACAGTCGCTCGCCGCCTACCGGAGTTTTTTCATTCTTTCGGCTCGGACGTCCCGCCCGAAGTCACAGCTGGATTATCTCCGTCCATTTTGGGCACGATTACGCGCAAGCGTCGCCGGAGGAAGCGAGGGAAGCGAGCCGGCGTGCTAGTCAGGCTGAGATGTCGATCCGATCGCCCCCCACTACCCACCATTCTACTGGCTAATGTACAGTCTCTGGACAATAAGTTAAGCGAACTACAGGCTCGTATTCAATTCCACCGGGAAACTAGGGACAATTGTATTATCTGCCTTACGGAGACATGGATGTCGGAGGGGGTTACCGACGCAGCTATCGAGCCGACGGGATTTTCCGTACACCGGGCGGACAGAACAAAGGCTCTCTCCGGTAAAGATCGCGGAGGGGGGGTATGTCTCATGATAAACAGATCTTGGTGCAACCAAAGCCATGTACATCCCCTCAAGTCTTTCTGTTCCCCGGACCTGGAGAACCTGATGCTTATGTGCCGTCCATACTGGCTACCTCGGGAGTTTACAGCGGTAACCGTGACCGCTGTTTACATTCCCCCACAAGCCAACACGGACACAGCGCTGAAGGAACTGTACGGGGCTATCAGCGAACAGGAGTCGGCCCACCCCGAGGCTGCTCTCATCGTGGCGGGGGACTTCAACAAGGCGAACCTGAAGAAGGTTCTCCCGAAGTTCTACCAACACATAAAGAGCAACACACGGGGCGAGCGGATCCTCGACCACTGCTACACTCCCTTCCGTGATGGCTACAAGGCCCTCCTCCGCCCACCGTTCGGCAAATCAGATCACCGCTCTATCCAGCTGCTCCCCGCCTATAGGCAGAGACTGAAGCAGCAACCGATCGCTGTGAGGGAGGTCCAATGCTGGTCGGACCAATCAGATTCTACGCTGCAGGATTGTTTTGATCACGCTGACTGGCACATGTTCCGCGTTGCCTCGGACAATAACATCAACGAGTACGCGTCGTCGGTCACCGGGTTCATCAAGAAGTGCATAGATGACGTTGTTCCGACCAAGTCGGTTCGGATATATCCCAACCAGAAACCGTGGATTAACGGCGATGTTCGCGCTGCCCTACATGCGCGTAACGCCGCCTTTGGTTCCGGGAATACGGAGGAATATACGAGAGCCCGTTACGACCTCCGTAAGACCATCGTCACTGCCAAGCGGGAGTATAAGGACAGAGTGGAAGATAAATTCAAGA
This sequence comes from Muraenolepis orangiensis, assembly GCA_027704905.1. Lineage (NCBI taxonomy): Eukaryota > Metazoa > Chordata > Actinopteri > Gadiformes > Muraenolepididae > Muraenolepis > Muraenolepis orangiensis. Next base: position 24,968,593 of record CM051010.1, read on the forward strand.
AACACGATGCGAGGGGTATGTGGCAGGGGCTGCAGAAGATAACGAACTTCAGAGGGAGAACCAGTTGTGTAGAGAACTCCTCTACCTCCCTCCCAGGAGAGCTAAATACATTTTTTGCTCGGTTCGACGTAAACGGCAGCCCGCCGAAGCCAGCACCGACTGGGGAGACCAGCCAGCTGCGCATCTCGGAGGCGGATGTGCGCCGCACCTTTAAGCGGCTGAACATCCGTAAGGCGGCAGGCCCCGACGACATCCCGGGCCGCGTCCTCAGAGCATGCGCAGACCAGTTGGCAGGAGTCTTTGCAGACATCTTCAACCTCTCCCTGTCCCAGGCTGTTGTCCCCGCGGTCTTCAAGATATCCACCATCGTGCCTGTCCCTAAACAAACCAAGGTAACATGCCTGAATGACTACAGACCTGTGGCCCTCACCTCGATCGTTAGCAAATGCTTCGAGAGGTTGGTCAAGGACTTTATTTGCTCCGTGTTACCTACCACGCTGGACCCATGGCAATTTGCATATCGTCAAAATAGATCCACGGACGACGCAATTGCCATGGCCCTCCACACTGCCCTTTCCCACCTGGAGGGGAAGAACTGTTATGTGCGAATGCTGTTTGTGGACTACAGCTCAGCATTCAACACAATAGTTCCTGCCAAGCTCGACACCAAGCTGAGAGGTCTAGGCGTACCCCCATCCATGTGCAGCTGGATACTGAACCTCCTGTCGGACCGCCGCCAGGTGGTGAGGATGGGCAGCACCACATCAGAGCCACTGACCCTCAACACGGGAGCCCCCCAGGGATGCGTGCTGAGCCCTCTCCTCTACTCCCTCTACACCCACGACTGCATGGCTATGCACAGCTCCAACGTCATCGTCAAGTTTGCTGACGACACGACAGTGATGGGCCTGATCGCCGGCGACGACGAGACAGCCTACAGGGAGGAGGTCGGATCGCTGGAGCAGTGGTGCCAGGAGAACAGCCTCGCCCTCAACGTCAAGAAGACCAAGGAGCTGATCGTGGACTTCAGGAGGCAGAGGGGAGAGCACAGCCCTATCTCCATCGACGGCGTTGCAGTAGAGAGGGTCAGCAGCTTCAAGTTCCTCGGCGTGCACATCTCCGAGGACCTCACATGGTCCACGCACACCACACACGTGGTGAAAAGGGCCCAACAACGCCTGTATTTTCTCAGGCGTCTGAAGAAATTCAGCATGGGCCCCCGCATCCTGAGAACATTCTACAACGGCACCATCGAGAGTGTTCTGACAGGGTGTATCACCGCCTGGTACGGGAACTGCACGGCACTCGAGCGCAGAGCGCTTCAAAGGGTGGTGCGGACGGCCCAGTATATCGTTGGAGGTGAGCTCCCCTCCCTCCTGGACATTTACAACCAGCGGTGCGTGGCCAAGGCCAAAAGAATTATAAAAGACATTGCCCACCCCAGCCACGAACTTTACTCACTATTACCGTCAGGCAGGCGATACCGCAGTATCAAGTGTCGTACAAATAGGCTTAGAGATAGCTTCCACAGTCAGGCCATCAGGCTGCTGAACAAGGGCGTATAACATATAACAATGTATATTTTATTACATTGATTTATATATATATATTGCTCTTTTCTGTGCTGATTTTTGCATTTTATAAATTGCATTTTTTATTTTTATTTTATATTCTTATTCTATTTTTTATTCTATTTTTTATCTATTTTTATTTTATCTTATTCTATAACAGCTGTCTGTCGTCGGGTATTGCACACAAGAATTTCACATCACTGCTTTATACTAAACTGTAAACTGTGAAGTGACAATAAACTTGACTTGACTTGACTTGACTAATTGTCACTTTGGACAAAAGTGTCTGCTAAATGACTAATGTAATGTAATGTAATGTGATGTAATTTTAGTAGTAATTTAAGGGGCGTGCAAGGATGGTGTACTGGTGGGTGTGTCCGATCAATGGGGGGGCCAAAAACAATTCAATAAAATTAAAATCAATTTTTTGTCCCAGTCCAGACCTGATGGTTACGTTTACTTTCACTCTGAAACTTTCTCTTGATTGGCACTTTTCAAGTACAAGGAAGTGGTGCATTAATATTATAAGTGACTCTCTATATTTTCTCAGATTCATTTCTGATATATAGTTTGTCTGAGCTTCTCTCTAACTCGTTCCCTCTGGATCTCTGGATTTGGTTGTTCCTATAGCTTGAAAATATTGAAATAGTTTATTTGATCTGGAACCTGGTCTTCTCCCCCCTTTTTAGTTTTTTAGCGGTTTCTTTAAATATACAATGTCTCTGTTTGTGGTTATTTAGTTAATGATTTGTCTATTTACATTGTGCATGGCACACAAGAGCAATACAACATACAATGTATGCAATGTGTGCTTAAGCATCATCCAAAAGAAGGTTTTTTTTGTATTAAAGTCCAGCTATCTTATTCCTGGACAATAGTGCAGATGATGGGGTTGAACAGAGAGAAACCACCTCACAGTCCCTGAAAGAAATGTGCAGCTTTCCCCGAGTGTTTCTGTACTTTCTCTAGGCTTTAGGTCATCTTTGGGAACAGATGAGTTCAACAACCCTGAGGGAAGTACTGATCCTAATCCTATACTTACAGAAAAGGAGGCAGACTAAAGGGATAGGGGAGAGTGTGGGTGACAACGTTCACTGTATAGGCCCTACATATAGTGCACACCTATGATACAAGAAAGGAATCAGACAGAGAGTTAACAGAGAGGGTAACACCAAGACTATTATTGTTTATTATTATTGCAATTATGGAGGAGCAGGAGCAACTAAACGTAATGGCTAAGAAGCTAACCTCCAAGGATAGGGAACCATTCTTCAGCTATAAGGGGGTGTTCCTTTGCAGTTCATTGTGCTCTCCAGCGAGCTTGGCGTATTACGAAGATTTTTGCTTCCGTCCGGACGATGTTTTGATTGTGACTTATCCAAAATCAGGTATGACTTTGATGTTGTGCTTGTATTGTTATTTTTTTACTCACTTCACTTTGTATGCCTAATAATACAGCCTACAACTCTTTGACATCGTTATAAAACGTCGATTGGTGATGTACAATGCAACCCAGGTCCTAATTTTGAGATTTGTGTAACATCGTAATATTATCGCTACCAACCAAAGAATGTCTTAATTTCTTTACCAAAATTAACATTCTGTAAATTGTACATTTATACATAAATTAATTAAATAGCTGAATGCTAGCTATACATTTGGCAGTATGCTATGATACAATAGATTCGATTTTAATCGAATCTAATCTAATCTAATCTATTATGTGTTCAGCCTTGATAGGGAGTTGTTTACAAGAGAGAAAGTGACTATCGTGGCAAAATTCAATACTGCACAAAACGGTCAAATAGGATTGTACATCATTCATAGACATTTTATAATGATGTTAAAGGGTTTTGGCAGTATCATTCCTTCAATAGTAATCACCTAATGTGCCTTTTGATCTAGTGGTGTGTGAACAATTAACAAAGAAGATGTGGGCCACTCGTTTCCATTTCACCTGCACCACAAGCATTTCAACATCCAAAATGGTGTAGGCCTATTACTGAAACATCTGTGGTTTCTGCATCTCCTCTCCAGGCACCACATGGATGCAGGAGGTTGTTCCTCTGATCCATGCTGAAGGCGACCCTGCCTCTGTTCGGAGTCTACCCAACTGGAAACGAGTTCCCTGGTTGGAGAATGTCAATACACACACCCTTGACCTGGAGCATAGGCCGGCTCGGTACTTCACCACACACCTCCCACACAGCCTAATGCCAGCCAACTACTTCAAGAGCCGGCCCAAAGTAAGCTATGGTCTCGCATGATATGTTTTTTATCTGTTTTTGTTTTTTTTGTTGATATTCAGGTCGCTTGATTACAATTGAGATTAATACATTCATAGTAAGTCAATCAATGCTAAACATAATGTGACCATAAAGTAATGTCCATTATGTTTAAGATGGCAGACAAGACATACAACAAACACAGGCTTGTTTACAATGGCAAAAAAAAGAGTGCTATGAATTTAAACATAACAAACAGATAGGTCTTTAGTTTTATTCATACCAAATATTTGTCATACCAAATATTTGTAGTACTCTATCGTCCACATCCCAAGGGGACCGTTCCCCCCAGGGCCTGGTGAGAGAGCACAATATTTGCGTCGCCTAGAAGGAGGCAACGCACCTCACACACATACGTTTAACAAAAGGTAGAGATAGATCAGATTAACCATCTATAAACAAAGAATCACACAGAACTCGATTATGATACTGCCGATGGCTTCACCAATCAATTGTTACATATATAATAATATATATATATATATATATATATATAATATAATATATATATATATAGAGGGGACGTTCTACAGTGAGAGCTACATATATGTATATATATGTTGACAAACTAAAGCAGTTTTTATATATGCTGCTTTAGTTTGTCAACATCAGCCCATGGCTTTTCTACTCCAGCTGGTAACCAATTGAACAAAGCACTTACATATTGAATTGAGCAATGGCAAAACAGTAAAACAGTACAATAATTATATTGCTATATTGTATTTATGTACATCCTATATTGTTTATGTTAACATACAGATTAAGTACACAAACTCTTTGATTATGTTGAGGTAATATATATGATTATCGCAAGTGTCTTTGGGCTAATGCCTTGCGGTAGAGAGGTCTGGTCGCTAACACTGGAATCACCCTCTCTTAAATCTTTTCCCAGTGCTACACAAGTTAATGGAGATGCTAATATAGTGAATGTGCAGCCACTTCTGCAAAATAAATGAAAACAATGATTACAAACAGACTGTAGGTCTTCAGATATTGAATGATTAGTTTTTTTGATTTCAGGTCATATATGTCATGAGGAACCCAAAGGACGTTTTCACATCAATGTTTCACTTCTATCGACTTTCCCGCGCTCTTCCAGATCCTGAGTCACAAAAACAGTTCCTAAAACAATTTCTGGATGGGACAAGTACGTATGCTTCATAATCTATCAACATGTAATACTATAATGTAATCACTAGAGGTCACCAAGTAGAGCGCATACCTCCGCTACACCAAAGCGTTCACGAGATCAGATTAAGATCCGTGCCAAAATCGAACCACAAAAACAACCTCCTCCCAAATGTGATGGTGGAGGTTATAAGCTATATGGCTATCTGAAATCAGACACAATAAATATATAACACTCCAGCAACCTGGCCTCCAACCTTCTAGAGAACCATGCAGCACCTCGGGAGGGAAAAGGTGCATCCATGTTTATTAATTTATTAATTGTCGTTTGTTCGTTGTCGTTGAAGTAAGACATCGGAAATAGCCTTTTTCGGTAGTAGAAGGGACCATAGTTGACTGGAGATAGTCGAAAAACACTCATCACTCATGTACTTTGTAAATTGGTGGATTGGAATGTTTCAAGGTTTTCTTACTGCACTCATGTCAACCATTTAACGCACCAAGGTTGTTCCCTCCTTGATATAATAACACTTTTGTTTTATTTGTAGACATTGCGTACGGAACATGGTTTGATCACGTAAAGGGCTGGTTGAATGCTGAAGAGACAGAGCGCATTTGCTACATTTCCTACGAGGAAATGAATATGGTATGGTTTGAGCAAAGGGTTATCATGTTATACTTTTTGTAGAACTTTGATTGCGCCAATTCAACATAATCCTAACAATTCTGTCCACAATTGGAAAATACTAACTGGGTTTCACTGTTCTGCAGGACCTCAAATCTGCCGTGGCAAAATTGTCCCGGTTCATGGGGAAGTCTCTGGATTCAGAAGTTATAGACAAGATCACTGACCAATGTTTGTTCAAAAACATGAAAAAGAACGACATGTCAAACTATTCAAAGGTTCCCTGTAATATATTTGACCATAGCAAGTCTGAGTTTCTCAGAAAAGGTATGTGTTTGTTTGCACTTCTTCACACTTGTGCTGCTAGATAGTACTGCATAACGTTATGATTCTGATTTGTGGTCCTACCTATTTTTCAGGTATTGTTGGAGACTGGAAAAACCAACTAACAGTGGCAGAAGCTGAATATTTAGATTATTTTTACAAAGACAAAATGAAGGATTGTACTTACAAATTTGCATGGGAATAAAGGGGGTACAAGGATGAAGTATTGACCCCCAGCTGAAGGTGCAATTTTCACACGTTTCACTATATCTCAGCCAATATTGCAGATAAAGGAACACATAATGTGTCTAAACCCATGTTTTGAGATCATAATAAAGCTATTCCCAAAGTGATCACATGTATCTGTGATATGTTAGTATGCAAATCAGGTCTGCCATTACTGAAAATTCCCTCAAATTGTTATCCTCCAAATCAAACAAGTAGCTTTCTTGGCTACAGACACATTCAACCTTTTAAACAAACAAGGGAAGTAGCTAACGCAGCTACACACATGTGTTTTGTAAGTTTTGTAAGTTGTATGCGTTAGTGTTATTGTGGAACTGTACAACATGATTGTCACGGCTCGGTGTAGGTGGGACCTAAAAGCAGAGTGAACAGAAGACAGGTAGAATAGGTGCTTTAATGTTTGGCGCACACGCCGATTAGCGCGATCAAAGGCAGTGGTATAGATGTCAATAGCACGCCACAGAGAGTGCCCCAAGTACGGGTTCACCCTCCAGTGGGATAGCTAGAGCAGGTCTCCTATATCCCCACAACAAACAAACACTGAGGCGGTGAATAAAATAAATGGTCTTTATTAAACACTGATAAAATAGAATTCATAAAACATGGGACTGTCCCTAAGCTCTAAGGGGCCCTGCTCCTTATGGTCTCCCCACCCACCAGCTACTCGGCCCCCCCTGCCCCTTACCGGTAACCTCACTGCAACCGCAACACCGCAACCGTGGGCACACCACACTCCAACAAGGGCCTCTGGCCAACTGCAATCGTAGTATTTACCAAATTACTACTCACTCCCAACCTAAGGGACACCACAACCCTGGGCACACTACACTCGACAAGGGCCTCCGGCCAACCACAATTGTGTTCCTATGAAAAGCAAAATAAGGATAATAGGTAAGGGGCGGAGCCCTACCTGGGCGATGGGACCACGAGTTACCCCCCCTTAAACAAACTATGCTGGCCCTAAACGGGGAACTACCTGCCTAGGGAAAAAGGAAAGAAGTTGTAGTCACGGCCGACCGAGGGATCCCCCCCCCTCTCACGGAGTCGGCCGAAAAAAGGAAAGAAGGTGCTCTGGCTCCCAGCGGTGCGTTGCTGACCCCTGGTGGGGATGCTTATCAACTACTTTGATTAGCTCGTCATCGTCCTCCCCACCGGCCTAACACGACCACAATAAATCGTTCTATAGTCTTGGTAAACGCCACCCAGGCAGATTGTAATCCACCCGGCGGCGGTCCGCCAGCGATCAGCCACCCCACTGGAAGGTCCTCGCGGAGGGCTCACCCGAACCGCTGCGGTCGTCAACGCAGCGTGGCACTCCCCCGTCTGTAGGCTTCGTAGTTGTAGCTTGACGTAGTTATAGTCCGTAGTTGTAGCTTGGCGTAGTTATAGTCCGTGGTCTGTCGGCTGTAGCTCGGTGCCACACACTCTGCTGGAGTTCGTTTCGTTCTCCTCCACGCCAGCCACGTCTGGAGTTCGCCGGTCCGTCCTCGTGTGGCTCTCTCCCTGCTCAACAACCCCCTTACCCAAACGTTCATGGCTCCTTTTGTCCACTTCCGGACCTCGATTCCAGCCAATGGAATGTGTCCGCAGCTCATCAATTGATGTAGGGCAGCTGGGCCGAATCATCCTCTCCGCGCAGCGGCCAATCCCCGGGGATGCATGACGGGACACACATCCATGCGTATAAGTGACACTCATCAAGGGACATACACCCACGCATACACGCGACATAGACAGGGCAAAATCACAAAACGTGGTCAAGGAAAACCGAGGTCGGTAACAGGTTGTCAAATGGTTAAGGCAAAGGTACAAAAACGCAAGGCAAAAACGAGGTTGTTATCCAGGCGATGGTCAAAACACAGCAGAACAATAAACTGAACACAAGACGTGATACATAATACTAGACGTGAGGCTTTCCGAGAATCAGAGTGTGATAATCCAGCATTGAGTAACACACAAGGCATGGCTTAAATACAGCTTGGTAAATTAGGTGTGATTGAGAACAGGCAAGTTCAGTATGACACGGCTGACAGGGAAAACACAGAGTGGAATTCGGAACAGAGTCATGACATCGCGGATCCAGGAAGCCTGTGGAAAACCAGGACTAGGAGCGGGAATAGCTGGGTTGGATCGAGACGACAGTTTGGTCCAAAATGTGCCTGGCAGGCACCCAGCTTCTCTCCTCTGGTCCGTAACCTTCCCAGTCGACCAGGTATTGAAGGCCATGCCCCCAGCGTCTCACTTTGTTGTCCGCTAGTGACCTCTGAGAGAGAATCCCTCCGACTCCCATCTCGGAGGCATCTACCTCCACCACAAACTGAAGGTTCGGGTCTGGGATAGTCAGGACTGGTGCAGATGTGAAGCGTGACTTGAGCACCTCAAACGCCTCCTCAGCCAGTCTATTCTACACAAACGGCTGCTTGACAGATGTGAGGGCAGTAAGGGATTGGCCACTGAACTATAATTCCTGATTCCTGATTCCGATAAAAATGAGCAAACCCTAAAAAACGTTGCAGTTCCCGTCTGGAGGTGGGGGTAGGCCACTCGGTCACAGCTGCCACCTTGACAGGATCCATCTTAATTGCATCGGGAAAAACAACAAGGGGAGCTCAGGGGCAGTCACCAACAATGACCCTACCCTACCAGACGAGTTAAACAAGTTTTTTGCTCGTTTTGAAAGGGACCATGAGCCGACCAACAACTTGAACATCAACCCAGAGGACTACGTTCTACAACTGTCCGAGTCCAAGATTCGCAGAATCTTCAGGAGGGTGAAAGCAGGGAAGGCAGCCGGCCCAGACGAAGTTCCATCCCACGTCTTCAAGACCTGCGCTGACCAGCTGGCTCCTGTGTTGACCGACATCTATAACACATCACTGCAATAGTCTGTCGTCCCAGTGTGCTTCAAAGCGACAACCATTGTGCCGTTATCCAAAAAGACCAGGGTAACATGCCTCAATGATTATCGTCCAGTGGCTTTAAGTGCCTGGAGAAACTGTCACAAACTTCTCCATCCCTGAGTCCCTAGACACACTCCAGTTTGCATACAGACCAAACAGGTATGTAGACAACGCCATTTCCCTGGCACTACACACGGCCCTGCAGCACCTAGACAGGAGGGACACCTACGTCAGACGTCAGTTCATTGACTACAGCTCGGCGTTCAACACGGGCGGGTAATCGCGATCGCGAAAATTGTGTGTGGCTTTTTTCAGCTGCAAATGATCGTCGTGAATCTGTCGGAATCAGAATTCCTTTATTTGTCACCCTTACATATTAAACAGACTTACATAAAAAAATAGCTATGCACATGTTGTTATTAACAATAATAATAATAATAATAATAATAATAATAATAATAATAATAATAATAATAATAATAATAATACAAATTATAATAAAAATAATAAAACAATTAAAATAAAAACCTCATGGGTCACATCAAGACCCCCCCCCCCCTCGGGGTCCATTTGGGAACCCCTGCTGTAGACCTTAACGTAACTTAAAGTTCCAAAACAGCGAGCAATAATCACCAAATGTCTCTGGCATATGTCTTGTCATTAGCACTTTCACAATTGTCACAATATCAAAACCTAAATACGGAAGTTATGTTACATTAAGTGTTTTCCTCTCATAATGCTGCGTTAAGACTTTTCCTTACTGGCTCAATAGAGAGGAAAACACTCAATGTCACATAACATTACACATAACATAACAATTCCGTGATGGCTACAAGGCCCTCCTCCGCCCACCGTTCGGCAAATCAGACCACCGCTCTATCCAGCTACTCCCCGCCTATAGGCAGAGACTGAAGCAGCAACCGATCGCTATGAGGGAGGTCCAATGCTGGTCGGACCAATCGGACTCTATGCTGCAGGATTGTTTTGATCGCGCTGACTGGTACATGTTCCGCGTTGCCTCAGACAATAACATCAACGAGTATGCGTCGTCGGTCACCGGGTTCATCAAGAAGTGCATAGATGACGTTGTTCCGACCAAGTCGGTTCGGATATATCCCAACCAGAAACCGTGGATTAACAGCGATGTTCGCGCTGCCCTACACACGCGTAACACCGCCTTCGGCTCCGGGAACATGGAGGAATATACGAGAGCCCGCTACGACCTCCGCAAGACCATCCTCACTGCCAAGCGGGAGTAAGGACAGAGTGGAAGAGAAATTCAAGAGCCACGACGCGAGGCGTATGTGGCAGGGGCTACAGACGATAACGAACTTCATAGGGAGAACCAGTTGTGTAGAGAACTCCTCTACCTCCCTCCCAGGAGAGCTAAATACTTTTTTTGCTTGGTTCGACGTGAACGGCAGCCCGCAGAAGCCAGCGCCGCCTGAGGAGACCAGCCTGCTGAACATCCGTAAGGTGGCAGGCCCCGACGACATCCCGGGCCGTGTCCTCAGAGCGTGCGCAGACCAGTTGGCAGGAGTCTATGCAGACATCTTCAACCTCTCCCTGTCCCAGGCTGTTGTTCCCGCGGTCTTCAAGATGTCCACCATCGTGCCTGTCCCTAAACAACTCAAGGTAACATGCCTGAATGACTATAGACCTGTAGCCCTCACCTCGATTGTCAGCAAATGCTTCGAGAGGTTGGTCAAGGACTTTATTTGCTCCGTGTTACCTGCCACGCTGGACCCATGGCAATTTGCATATCGTCAAAACGGATCCACGGACGACACAATGCCATGACCCTCCACACTGCCCTATCCCACCTGGAGGGAAAGAACTGTTATGTGCGAATGCTGTTTGTGGACTACAGCTCAGCGTTCAACACGATAGTTCCTGCCAAGCTCAACATCAAGCTTAGAGGTCTAGGCGTGCCCCCATCCACGTGCAGCTGGATACTGGACCTCCTGTCGGACCGCCGCCAGGTGGTGAGGATGGGCAGCACCACCTCAGAGCCACTGACCCTCAACGCGGGAGCCCCCCAGGGATGCGTGCTCAGCCCTCTCCTCTACTCCCTCTACACCCACGACTGCATGGCTATGCACAGCTCCAACGTCATCATCAAGTTTGCTAACGACTACAAGGCTGATGGCTACAAGGCCCTCCTCCGCCCACCGTTCGGCAAATCAGACCACCGCTCTATCCAGCTACTCCCCGTCTATAGGCAGAGACTGAAGCAGCAACCGATCGCTGTGAGGGAGGTCCAATGCTGGTCGGACCAATCAGACTCTACGCTGCAGGATTGTTTTGATCACGCTGACTGGCACATGTTCCGCGTTGCCTCGGACAATAACATCAACGAGTACGCGTCGTCGGTCACCGGGTTCATCAAGAAGTGCATAGAAACTGTCACAAACTTCTCCATCCCTGAGTCCCTAGACACACTCCAGTTTGCATACAGACCAAACAGGTATGTAGACAACGCCATTTCCCTGGCACTACACACGGCCCTGCAGCACCTAGACAGGAGGGACACCTACGTCAGACGTCAGTTCATTGACTACAGCTCGGCGTTCAACACGGGCGGGTAATCGCGATTGCGAAAATTGTGTGTGGCTTTTTTCAGCTGCAAATGATCGTCGTGAATCTGTCGGAATCAGAATTCCTTTATTTGTCACCCTTACATATTAAACAGACTTACATAAAAAAATAGCTATGCACATGTTGTTATTAACAATAATAATAATAATAATAATAATAATAATAATAATAATAATAATACAAATTATAATAAAAATAATAAAACAATTAAAATAAAAACCTCATGGGTCACATCAAGACCCCCCCCCCCCTCGGGGTCCATTTGGGAACCCCTGCTGTAGACCTTAACGTAACTTAAAGTTCCAAAACAGCGAGCAATAATCACCAAATGTCTCTGGCATATGTCTTGTCATTAGCACTTTCACAATTGTCACAATATCAAAACCTAAATACGGAAGTTATGTTACATTAAGTGTTTTCCTCTCATAATGCTGCGTTAAGACTTTTCCTTACTGGCTCAATAGAGAGGAAAACACTCAATGTCACATAACATTACACATAACATAACAATTCCGTGATGGCTACAAGGCCCTCCTCCGCCCACCGTTCGGCAAATCAGACCACCGCTCTATCCAGCTACTCCCCGCCTATAGGCAGAGACTGAAGCAGCAACCGATCGCTATGAGGGAGGTCCAATGCTGGTCGGACCAATCGGACTCTATGCTGCAGGATTGTTTTGATCGCGCTGACTGGTACATGTTCCGCGTTGCCTCAGACAATAACATCAACGAGTATGCGTCGTCGGTCACCGGGTTCATCAAGAAGTGCATAGATGACGTTGTTCCGACCAAGTCGGTTCGGATATATCCCAACCAGAAACCGTGGATTAACGGCGATGTTCGCGCTGCCCTACACACGCGTAACACCGCCTTCGGCTCCGGGAATATGGAGGAATATACGAGAGCCCGCTACGACCTCCGCAAGACCATCCTCACTGCCAAGCGGGAGTAAGGACAGAGTGGAAGAGAAATTCAAGAGCCACGACGCGAGGCGTATGTGGCAGGGGCTGTTGTTCCCGCGGTCTTCAAGATGTCCACCATCGTGCCTGTCCCTAAACAACTCAAGGTAACATGCCTGAATGACTATAGACCTGTAGCCCTCACCTCGATTGTCAGCAAATGCTTCGAGAGGTTGGTCAAGGACTTTATTTGCTCCGTGTTACCTGCCACGCTGGACCCATGGCAATTTGCATATCGTCAAAACGGATCCACGGACGACACAATGCCATGACCCTCCACACTGCCCTATCCCACCTGGAGGGAAAGAACTGTTATGTGCGAATGCTGTTTGTGGACTACAGCTCAGCGTTCAACACGATAGTTCCTGCCAAGCTCAACATCAAGCTTAGAGGTCTAGGCGTGCCCCCATCCACGTGCAGCTGGATACTGGACCTCCTGTCGGACCGCCGCCAGGTGGTGAGGATGGGCAGCACCACCTCAGAGCCACTGACCCTCAACGCGGGAGCCCCCCAGGGATGCGTGCTCAGCCCTCTCCTCTACTCCCTCTACACCCACGACTGCATGGCTATGCACAGCTCCAACGTCATCGTCAAGTTTGCTGACGACACGACAGTGATGGGCCTGATCGCCGGCGACGACGAGACAGCCTACAGGGAGGAGGTCGGATCACTGGAGCAGTGGTGCCAGGAGAACAGCCTCGCCCTCAACGTCAAGAAGACCAAGGAGCTGATCGTGGACTTCAGCAGGCAGAGGGGAGAGCACAGCCCTATCTCCATCGACGGCGTTGCAGTAGAGAGGGTCAGCAGCTTCAAGTTCCTCGGCGTGCACATCTCCGAGGACCTCACATGGTCCACGCACACCACACACGTGGTGAAAAGGGCCCAACAACGGCTGTATTTTCTCAGGCGTCTGAAGAAATTCAGCATGGGCCCCCGCATCCTGAGAACATTCTACAACGGCACCATCGAGAGTGTTCTTACAGGGTGTATCACCGCCTGGTACGGGAACTGCACTGCACTCGAGCGCAGAGCGCTTCAAAGGGTGGTGCGGACGGCCCAGTATATCGTTGGAGGTGAGCTCCCCTCCCTCCTGGATATTTACAATCAGCGGTGCGTGGCCAAGGCCAAACGAATTATAAAAGACATTGCCCACCCCAGCCACGAACTGTACTCACTATTACCGTCAGGCAGGCGATACCGCAGTATCAAGTGCCGTACTAATAGGCTTAGAGATAGCTTCCACAGTCAGGCCATCAGGCTGCTGAACAAGGGCGTATAACATATAACAATGTATATTTTATTACATTGATTTATATATACATATTGCTCTTTTCTGTGCTGATTTTTGCATTTTATAAATTGCATTTTTATTTTTTATTTCAAATTTTTTACTTTATTCTATTTTTATCTATTTTTATCTTATTTTATAACTGCTGTCTGTCGTCGGGTATTGCACACAAGATTTTCACATCACTGCTTTATACTTGTGTAAACTGTGAAGTGACAATAAACTTGACTTGACTTGACTTGACATGACAGTGAGGGGCCTGATCGCCGGCAACGACGAGACAGCCTACAGGGAGGAGGTCGGATCGCTGGAGCAGTGGTGCCAGGAGAACAGCCTCGCCCTCAACGTCAAGAAGACCAAGGAGCTGATTGTGGACTTCAGGAAGCAGAGTGGAGAGCACAGCCCTATCTCCATCGACGGTGTTGCAGTAGAGAGGGTCAGCAGCTTCAAGTTCCTCTGCGTGCACATCTCCGAGGACCTCACATGGTCCATGCACACCACACACGTGGTGAAAAGGGCCCAACAACGCCTGTATTTCCTCAGGCGTCTGAAGAAATTCAGCATGGGCCCCCGCATCCTGAGAACATTCTATAACGGCACCATCGAGAGTGTTCTTACAGGGTGTATCACCGCACTCGAGCGCAGAGCGCTTCAAAGGGTGGTGCGGACGGCCCAGTATATTGTTGGAGGTGAGCTCCCCTCCCTCCTGGATATATACAACCAGTGGTGCGTGGCCAAGGCCAAACGCATCATAAAAGACATTGCCCACCCCAGCCACGAACTGTACTCACTTTTACCGTCAGGCAGGCGATACCGCAGTATCAAGTGCCGTACAAATAGACTCCGAGATAGCTTCCACTGTCAGGCCGTCAGGCTGCTAAACAAGGGTGTATAGCATATAACAATCTATATTTTATTACATTGATTTATATATACATATTGCTCTTTTTCTGTGCCGATATATTGCATTTTATAAATTGCATTTTTATATTTATTTTTTAACTTTATTCCATTCTATTTTTATTCTATTTTTATCTTATTTTTATAACTGCTGTCTGTCGTCGGGTATTGCACATAAGATTTTCACACCACTGCTTTATACTTGTAAACTGTGTAAACTGTGAAGTGACAATAAACTTGACTTGACTTGACTTGACTTGAATTCACTGAATAAAAGTGGTGGATAATAAGTGTTGCAAACGTCTTTTGTGTTGTCGCTTGTAATGAATGTCCTTTGACCAGTTTTACTGCACTGTTATTTTTAGTAACACGTAATTGAATAATTACAACAACAAACAACAACAAATCGTGAGGATTGAATCCTCTTTATTGGTCACATACATGAAGACATACAGTGAAATGTGTTCTCTGCATTTAACCCATCCTAGTATTAGGAGCAGTGGGCAGCTATTTCTACAGCGCCCGGGGAGCAGTTAGGGTTAGGGTCTTCCTCAAGGACACCTCGACAGTTTTTGCTAGGAGGAGCCGGGGATCGAACCAGCAACCTTCCGGTTGTGAGGCGACCGCTCTACCTCCTGAGCTAGACTGCTGCCCTAAAATTAGAAATGCACCAAGCAGATTTTCATTTTTTCAAATATAAGTATTAATTGAATTTAAAACATTTCAATGACGTAACACAAACAAGCAACAACATTGTCATGGAACACTTTGAGTTTGGAAACACACATTTCATTGCCTCGCCATGTTGCATACCCCTGACAGCAAAACAGACACCATGTGTAATCAGTAGAACATGGCCTGGTAAGCCAGCAAGTAGCCGTCATTGTACATGTAGATCTGCTTGTCCCGTGGGTTGTAGCTCAGGCTGGCCACCCCCTTGGCCACCTTCTCCAGGGGCAAGGCCAGCAAGTAGTCGTCCTGGCTCGTGCTTGTGTCGAAGGCGTAGAAGACCTCCTCGCGGCCGTCGTCGCCGTACCGCGTGGCATACAGCACGCCGCACGCCAGGAACGCGTTGCTCACGGCCTTCTTGAACACACGTGTCTCCCACGTGCTCGTGACATTGAGCGCCTCGCCGTCCCACTCCAGCCGGCTCACCACCAGGTTGCCGTGGCTGCCCAACGTGGCGTAGGCGACCCACAGTCCCATCTCGTCGGCCCCCAGGTCGACGTCGCTGTAGTCGCGGCACTGGTAGTAGCAGTACGGGAACTTGTTGTTGATGCCCACGCCGTCGCCCGGTAGTGTGACTCGCGCCACCGCCTTACTGCTGAGGTTGAAGCGGCAGATGTCCGCTGACTTGTAACAGTGGTAGTAGAGGGCGTCCCCGAAGAGAACGGCGCTCGGGCCCTCGATGGTGTGCTTGTCGGTATAGGACGAAGCGAGGGTTATGTCTTCGTGGTTGGTGGAAGCCATGAAGTTCTCGTAGGATGGGTAAAGACGCAGCGTGATGCCCCAGGCGTTGCCGTTGGCCAGGGGTTGGATCCAGTAGCTGTCCCTGGAGCTAGTCTGCTGAGCCTGTCTCCCCCAGGAGCCAGATATGTAGCTCTTGCCAAAAGGGCTGATTTTGGTTACTACAGGGCTGCTGATGTTGGTTATTAGGCCCTTTCTGCAATGTGGTTGTGTGCCTGTAAAAGGTGTGGGAAAGAGAAGGAGCATGCAAGTGAGATATGGCCTTGAAAAAAATATATAAAAATGTAAGGTTGCATTAAAGAAAAGTTCCCTCTTTGTTCCTCTCTCCCCACTCTACCACAACATTATTTTATTTCTTTGTGTTTCAGTATTTTCTTGTACATTGTACATACGTAGGCACATACATACACAGATGGGCTTATGTCCCATGCATGGACACACTCATTTTACGACCTACTTACTTCGGAAATCCTTGGGGATTGACTGGCAAGACTCAGCACGGTTCTTTAGATACCTCAGCTTGTGTTTGACTCCCTTCATGTTAAGGTGGTCGTAATAGTACATTTGTTCCACATCTTTTTGTAGTTTAGTTGCCTGACATACAAACAGAGACACGCACACATGTGAATAAAATGGAAATTAACAAAGAAATAATGATAAATATCACATTGATTTGCTCTTGGAAACAGATCAATCAGCATAATAGTATAACTACAACTAAACCTTTGCTTCTAGCATGTCAGTGAAACTTTAAATGCTATCAAAGACCGGACACAGGCATTTTTTTGCAAGAAGGTTCAAGATTAACAGCAACGAAACAACAATGTAGTTCCTTCAATGTCAAAGGTTGGCGGTTCACCTCCACAGACAGCGCCTGTGTTTCTGAGCTTCCTCTCTGGCCGTGGAGTCGGTCGATGTCCCCCTCCAGCTTCTCCAGCTCCTGGCCGAGCTTCCGCAGCCACAGTGCCGTGTGCACGCCCCTCTTCCTCAGGTAGAGGTAGGGCTCCAGCCGTGCCGTCAGGTTCTGAAGCAGAGCCTGCATCTGGGGGAGATGCTCGCTGGCCACCTTCATCTATTAGACACACGAATAAACATACAGCGTTACATCACAGACCAAAAAAAAGGGCCTTTGCTGCCTTGGCTCAACTTAAGGCCCTCAATGAAGCCCCAGTGTTGTCCTATCCCCGACACCCAGCTGCTTTATCGTGGACACTGACACCAGCAACGTGGGGGTCGGGGCTGTCGTCTCCTAGCAGTGTGTGTACCTGGTCCCATTGATTCTTTACTGAGCCCTCGCAGCTCTCCGCCAGCTGCTGCACCGCCTCGTACCGGAGGGTAGGGAAGGTCCAGGCACTGGAGTTGACGGGACAAACACATGAGGCATTCACCAGGCGGCCAGATATACGCTGAGCCTGGCTCTCACCCTGCAGACAGATGCATGCACATACACACACATGTTTCATGTTATAGATTATGTTAAAATGAAGGCTAAATGAACTGACCTCAAATTAGAATCCTAGTACAACACTGTGCATGACTCGATATATACTGAATATGTATACTTTGAACACACAAATTAAATACATCTTACAACCACCTTTTTAAAAATATATTGTAAAAATAATTACAATATTGGTACCGAATAATACTGGTACACACAACCACAGCCTCAGAGCAGTTATACTGGGCCCACATCAGAGAAAGAAAGGTCAGTTAATCAGGTTAACACTCACTGCACACAACAGCAGAAGCAGCAGAAACATGGTAGGAGCAGAGCAGGTCGACATTCTCTGGAAATGAAGAGAAGGGATGTTCACAAACAACCTCTCATCCCTTTCACCCTTCCTGACACACACACACACACACATACACACACACACACACACACACACACACACACACAATGAGGTGGTGCCATCACAAAAGTGTTGTGAAACTATTGGGAATTGCCACACTTCCACAAAAAAAGTCACACCCTTCCAAAAATTAATTAATTTTTCAATTTTTTTATTTTCAGTTCCTGATTTTGTTTTTTGGTGAGACTGAGACTGAGACTGCCAAGCCAATTGTGTTGTAAGAAGATATACCTAGGTTGAAATACCATTAATAAGCAATGGCTCAATAAGGAATTGTATCCCTAAATCAAATCCCCAATATGTTTACCAAAAAGGCAAATATTGCCCTCTGCCTTTGTAATACTATGAACAGGTGTAAAGGCAATACTATGACATCAAAGGGCAGGAACCAGGGTTTCAATTCAGATATATATTTTTTCATTTGTATTTATTACTACGTTCAATTTGTTTCAATATGTTTTAAAATAGAACGATTTGAAAGAGATTTCAAAATGCAACAAAAAACAATAAACATATTGATATGTTTGTGATTGATAGTGATATTCAGTTAGAATATCTACTTAAATTATGTTAAACCAAGATTATCTCCTCATCCTCATCATCGGTATCATCCTCAACAACAGCCTCCTCTCCATCACTTCATTGGACACTTATGTAGAATTCCAAGGCCAGACTGCAGTATCTGCATCAAGGAACTGCACATACTGCAGCATGCCTTTTTGTTAGTTTCGGCTATATTCTATTTTAGATTATTTTTTTTATTTTTCTGTCAAAAACAGCAGATTGAACCAAGATACTAGTTTCTGAGTACTTTGTGAGTCATCGCTCAATTTGGACCTGGAATCCACGAGTAAATATTGCTATTTGAAATGTAATAATTGCAGAGCAACCAGTTTCTGTTCCTAATAACTGCTCTGTGTATCCTCTATTTATTGTTCCCTATTTGGTCTTCGTTCTCCATCACCGATCAATCATATGTCTAGCAATATCTAAATCCATCTATATGTTTGTCAAATGTCTAAATACAAGTGCTTTTTATTGATGTCTTATTACCAAAATACATTGCCATTGTCATAGTTCAAAAGGAGGTGTGTATTAAACTGTAAATTCCGTTTTACTTTAACTTTACTCATAAAACATATTACATATACAGAATTGACATATACAAAATATTATGTGACAACCACGAATAAACATGCCACAACAACATTTAACAACAGTAAAGGCTTTAATAAAAGTGACTTTATTTATGAAAGATAAATAAAGATTTAATGATGCTTCTCAAAGCATCATTAGACCTAGATGTATTTTATATTTGATTATCGTATTACTTCACTTTCTTTTTTTCTGGTAGATAAGTCACTGTTGGTTGGTTTACACTTTATAAAGACTCATGGAAAGAGAGACACACACACATGCCATCAGAGGCGTTTCTTGAGCTTGCAGAGCATAGAGGGAGTGTCCACTGGACAGAGAGAGGGTCTGATTCCAACTGCTCTTGGAAGTGTCTCGGTGCTCGGTCATCCATCATGTATCTCGCTGTGATTCTCCAGCTCTTCACTCTGCACATCATGTTTCATGAGGTGAGAATAAAGTATAATTCAATATATAATGTGTGTAATTAAAGATCATTTTATTTCTTTAAACTGGAACCTTAATCTATGCTCTATCGGCCTGTTGTTGATGGTTTCTCTTACAGGTTGCCTCTGCTTCTCGTAGTTGTTTGTGTGAGTTGAAGAATGCAGAAAAGCCTTTTCCTCACGACAAACTCGACACTGTGGAGCAAAACTCTCTGAAATGTACCCAGGACCTCAATCTGCAGAAGGTACCCGAGACATAAACTCATTCGATGTCATTTGTATTACTTAAATACTATTGTGCTTCACCAACAAAAAACGAATCTGTTTACCGTGATGTGTTTGAAGGATGTTTCGGGGTACTGGGTTGGGTTGAGCTGGGTTGAAGTTTCTTGTGTTTCTAGTTTCTATATTGTTTGCAAACTTATTGTACTTTTACCTTATTGTACTTTGACCTATGCACTGGCTCAGTTCTTGGAGACTTGAAATGCACTTTTGACTTCTGGTGACGAGTTGTTCTCTGACCTACCTTTGTTGAAACACACAATTGTAAGTCGTTTTGGATAAAAGTATCTGCTCAATGACTGTAATGTCATGTTATGTTGTGTAATGTCTGTTTTGGAAAGGCCAGGGACTTCGACAGCTTGCTGTTGGGCCTGCAGATGCGTCTGCCCCAGCTGGTGGCCGAGGTGTCCGAGCTGGAGCGGGAGAACGACGGGGATCTGTACGGGGCGGTTGCGCTGCAGGTCATCAACAACGACATGGCAGAGATCCAGCAGCTCTTCGACAAGCTCAACCACACCCACCTGGGGTTTCAGCAGCAAAGCGGTGCCGTGTCTGAGAAGGTATTGCCGAGAACGCGTTCCACCGTAGCTATTGGTAGCACACCATACTTGGAGTCTTAAGTGGATGGTGAATTATTTCAGGTGCAAAGATATTACTCCAACCCTACTGACACAGTTTTATTTTGGAAGTCAAGAAGAATGCATATAAATATAGAGAATATAAAATAATAAGGGAGAAACCCAAAAACTCTCACTAAAAATATACATGGTGGACTTTTAACGCCTCTATGTCTCTCAGCTGCAAGACATTAAAGCAGAGCTGCAGCAGCTGGAGCACTTTGACACCATGGAGACGGTGAGGAGACAGCAGACCAATGTCCGTCTCAAGAGAGAGCTGGACCAATGCAAGAATGGAGACCTAGATCTAATTCCTCCAGTTACTACTGCTCCAGGTAGGTCAATCGGCTACCCTGACCCAACTGAGTCTACTCGAAGTAATATTTTCTCTTCTCCTCTCCCCCCCCCCCTCCTGTCCACTCTCCTCTTTCCTCTCCTCACCTCTCCTCTTTCTTCCCCTCCTCTGTCCTCTCCCGTCTCTCTCTCCCTCCCGTTCTCTCCCGTCGTACCGCCCTGTAGGTGCCTGTCCTCGCGGTCAACTTCTCAATGTTACCAGCCCCAGGGTCAACACAGCAGGGGAATACCCGGGCGCTCACAAGTACGGAGCCTGGGGCCGTGACTCCAAACCTGATGCAGGGAAGGAGAACTGGCATTGGCTGGTGATGCTGACCACCAGCAATATATACGCCAATTACGTGCGCCGCTACTCCACCCTGAGCGCCCTGATTGTCGGGATTAGCACTCCAGGTATGACCTTTCGTCATAATAGAGTACGAGGACTAAGTGGAGGAAGGGAACCTACCTCTTTGTTCAGATTGTTGAGGTCATGGTGAGGACTGGCTACGAGAAGAGGCCAGCCTGCTTGTTTGTTACCATTCAGCCGGTATAGCCAAACACATGCCTCGCAAAGTAATCCATAATCACAATATTGAGAAGCACTATTTGTACGCATGGTGGACTGTCAGTGTAGTAGCATCACGTGGAAGATATTGTATTTCATTTAGACTCATAGAAACGCTGAGAATGTTCTACCCATTTTGCCTTCAGGATATATGTATATAACACACATGTTCCTCTATTTGCCTGTGTTTATTTGATAGGCAATGTTCAGATCCACACCACCAACCCAACCACCAACACCATCCAGGGGCCCAACGTCGTGCTTCATGGAGAAGCGCTGTACTACAACTGCTACAAAGAAGCGTCCGTCTGCAGATTCAACCTCACAGCCAAGACGGTTCAGTCCACAGCGCTGCCCGTAGGAACCAGGTGCCATCATACACTCTTTTTAGTCTTTTAATTGAAAAATAATGCTCTGTGTGGTGCAAATGAAACATACAAAAGACATGCACGCCTATTTGACTGCCTTTAATTCACACAAAATAGTGAATGAACTGGAAATGTCCTCCCAGTCCTCGTTCAGCTCCAGAGCGTTAAACAAACCGCCAATCAGTTTCCTCTGCTGTGTGTGTGTGTGTGTGTGTGTGTGTATGTGTGTGTGTGTGTGTGTGTGTGTGTGTGTGTGTGTGTGTGTGTGTCTGTGTCTGTGTGTGGGTGTGTGTGTGTGTGGGTGTGCTTGCGTGCATGTGTGTGTGTGGGGGGGGGTTTCCTCTGTAGGGTCAACTCCAAAGGTAACTTCTGCAACATAGAGACGTGCTACCCGTTCACAGACCTGGACCTGGCCACCGACGAGTCGGGCGTCTGGGTGGTGTACACCACCACCGAGGACCACGGCAACCTGGTGCTGTCCCGGGTGGAGGGAGACGACCAGCAGCTCACGCTGGGTCAGACCTGGCGCACCTCCCTGTACAAGGCGTCCACCACCAACAGCTTTGTGGCATGCGGCGTCCTCTACGCCACCCGCTACATCAGCGCCCAGGTGGAGGAGATCTTCTACTCGTTCGACACGGTCACGGGGGCGGAGAGGTTCGACGTGGGCATACACATCTCCAAGATGGCCGCCCACATACGTTCGCTCAACTACAGCCCGGCGGATGAGATGCTGCATGCCTACGTGGAGGGGATCATGACCTCCTACAAAGTGGTGTTTGGGCCACCAGCAACACCAGCACCACCAACACCACCACCACCACCACCCGCATCGGCACCACCGGCTTGGTTGAAAATGCTGACGTCCTGGATCTAACCACCAAGCAATGTGTGCTTTCTGTGCTTCACAAACACTATGTTCCTCTTTGCCTTACCTAAACCTAGTATGAATGTCCCACAAAACCCTCATACATTTCAGATGACGCGCTGTTAATAGCTTATTTTCATGTGATTTCACGTTGTGCCTTATGAATTGTTAACTGGCAGGGTGAAGGGGTCTAACGGTGGCAGTCTAACCTTTTGACAGAAGAAGAAGAAGAAGACTTTTTGACTTTTGCAAAAACACTTTATTTACACTAGATCAATTGTGATCAAATAAAGTGCTTCATTGTGCAAAAACAAAAAACAAAAATAAACAAAAAAAAACAACAGAACAACAAAGAAAAAAACAAATCACTCAAAATAGTACATTAAAACCTAGGTCTTAAAAACTTGTGCAAAGTGCAAATCCTCATCCACAACAGAACACACAATGTCTTCGTAACACCACCGCTGTTTAAAAGCATTCAGATCCCCAACGTGTTAAAAACGATGCTCCAACCAAAGTCTGGCTCGGATGTTGCACAGCCAGATCGCTTTTGCCTCTTCCCCTTTCCTATTTTCTACTCTGTTTTTCCTACTTAAATAAATGGCCATTTTTGCTTCACCAGAGAGGTAGTTCAGGAGCTGCCACTTTTCTTTATTTGTTTTTTTGCATGGAGCTCCCATGATGAAAACACTCTCGGTAAAAACTATACCAAACAGACTAAAGACCCATGTTAAAAGAGAGAAGAAACCTGTGAGTCTCTTGCACTCTGTAAAGACATGGAACACAGTCTCTCTAAAACCACAAAATGGACACTTGTTAAAAACAGCAGGATTAATAGTGGAGATAAAGGAATTGCAGGCAATGGCACCGTGTAAAATTCTCCACTGAAGGTCGGCAGTACGTTTTTTTATGGGAGGTTTGTATAAAATCCTCCACTGTGGGCCTGGTCCACTTCCTGCGCCCAGTCTGGTGCGCCACACAGTGGAGGCCCTGTCCTTCAGCACATTCTTATTGGTCGTCTTTACAATGTTCATGTAAGTGTTCCCTTGTCAGCTCTGTGTATTATCATCTTTACAGAGTTTGCGACCTGGAGCAGGGGGCCGGTCAGTTCTCCGAGCCCTGGGCTCAGGTAGATCTCCGGGAAAGGGTCTGCTGGGTCCGGCCTGGCTCTTCCCTGTCCGTAGCTCCTTAGCAGTCTTTTTTCCTCAGGGCAGAGGATCTGGCTCCAGAGTTGAAGAATCCTCTGGGCCACCCGGACCGAGTGCAGACTCAGCAGAGAGCCCAGGGCCTGGGCATCGCTCAGCTCCGGCCCCACTGCATCCACCAGCTGCTGAAGGCACAGGGTTTTGGATCGGCACAGCGCCACCGTCAGGCCGGGCGTTTCGCTGCTGCTGACGTCTAACCTGGCTTTGTGAATCAAAGGCTCTTTCAACAACCAGTACAGAGAGTCAGTCTTTGGACACCTTTTATGGTTAAAAAGGGCCCAAGACTTAAAAACACCCTGATAAAAAGGAGGTAGCTCACTTAACTTTAAAATGTTTAAATCAGTTAAAAACAGAGCAGCATCCAGCCCCAGGTTACTCACGCGTCTGAGAATGCAGCTGCTCACATCTCTCCACACCAAATCAGCCGGGCCGGTCAGATACCTCTGTAGAAACTGTATCCTAAAAGTGGCCATTCGGCTGGCCAGGTGGATAAGGCCCTGTCCCCCCTCCTCTCTAGATAAAAACAGCCTTTTCCTGATCTAGAGAAATCAGACCAGTATTAATGCCCAATGAGCTGGAGACCTCCAAAACATCTCGAATTAGGTGTACATTGTCCACCATGGACCTGCCGGGCACACAGTAGGTCTGGTCCCGGTGGATGACCTGCTCCACAGCCTTCCCCAGCCTGGTGGCCAAAGCCTTGGACAGAATTTTGTAATCCACACACAGCAGAGACACAGGACGCCAGTTCTTGATGTCCTGCAGGTTTCCTTTTTTTGGGAGCAGTGTGATCACCGCTCTCCTGCAGGACACTGGCATAGAGCCAGAGGCCAGACTCTCATTAAAAACGTCTAAAAGATCATGTGACAAGACGTCCCAGTAGGCTTTGTAAAACTCCACGGAGAGGCCATCGATACCAGGAGCCCGCCGTCCCTGCATGCCTTGCAGGGCAGTCTGTAACTCCTGGATCGTTAACGGCCCCTCGAGCTGTGAGTTGGCCTCCTCGGAGACCTGAGGTAGCCCATTGCAGAACCCCTCGGACAGAGTTTCCCCCTCCTCATACTCACTTGTATAGAGGGTGGAATAAAAACTCACAGCTCGCCTCCTGATCTGGCTTGGCTCTGTTATTTCCTGCCCCGTGCCTGACAGCAGATCTTAATGCCTCTGCCCATTCTTTTTTTCCAGGCCGAAGAAGAAGCTAGTGGGAGCATCCATCTCATTTGTGTTTAAAAACCGGGACCTCACTAGTGCACCCTGAACTTTTACATCCAGCAGGTTGGCTAAAGCCATCTTTTTCACTTTGAGGATTTCAATATATCCTCGATCTCCTGTGGTCTCACTTATTGTTTCAAGTTCCACTATATCACTCTCCAGGTCTTTCATAGATCTAATGATGTCTTGTGTGACATTGAGGGTGTGCTGTTGGCAGAGTAATCTTATCTCGGTCTTACCATGGTCCCACCACTGCCTAAGACTGCTAAATTCTCCCTTCCTCTGCCTAAAAACACTTCTGGGTAAAACATTTCGAATAAAAACATCACATAAAAGCAAAGAGTGATCCGTAAAACCAGCAGGTGATATACTGCACAATTTAAAAGTGTTAAAATGATGCTTAAAACAATAAAAACGATCTAACCTAGCTGATGATATTCTATTCTCCCTGATGTGGGACCAGGTGTACTGCCTGTTGTCTGCGTGCATCCTTCTCCATACATCCGCGCCAAGGACTTAATACTTCCGTGTCCGACCTTCTCCCCCACGGCCAGCCCGATCTCCTCCACAGTGCACGCGAAGCCGGCGGAGATCTTAATGCCATGCTTCCGCGTGAGCTTGGCAAAGTCTCCATTTACCATGGCGCCGTCAGACGCCGGCCGGCGAGACGCCGGCAGGAGAAGCCCACGCAACACCCCACACACCACCCAAAAGCAATGGGCTATATGCACTAAGCTGTGTGAAGGACTTCCGGCTTCAAATTAAACGAGTAAATCGCTTCCGGTATATTTGTTTACTTCCAACTAGCATGAGGTCCTGAGGTACTATTTCGTCATGAATTCCCATAAGAAAATGCGTTTTTAAAAACAGGAGAAGAAATACTCCGAACATTGTTGTGTTCCGCTTTGTTCAGCATCATCGAAATGTAACAGAATTTAGTATCCATGACTTTCCAACCCATCCCTACCTGAGAAGAACCCGATGCAGACATCCGATTCATCGCAATCGCGAACATCGTGAAGTCCAATGGGGGGGGGGGGGGGGGGGGGTAATCGCGATCACGAACATTGACGCCCCACTTAACTCCCCACAGATGTCAGGACTGCAGAGTCGCTGCCCATCTTCCGCCGCAGGCTTAAAAACCTCACCTCTTCAGGCAACACTAACCGGATCCTTCCTCCTAATGTGTCCTCTTATCGCTTTTTACTAGCTTTACTAGCGTACTAAGTTGATTGTTATATTGTTTGCCAACTTATTGTACTTTTACATGAGCACTGGTTCAGTTTTTGGAGACTTGTTAGGTTCTCTTACCTATGGACTGGACTGAAAGCGCTTAACAAGTTATGCCTCACATTCACGCATTCAAACACACATTTAACCACCGATGGCAGAGTCAGCTATGCAAAGAGCGGCCAGCACATCAGGAGAAGTTAGGGTTATGGTGTCTTGCTCAAGGACACCATGACCGTTTTTGCTAGGAGCCGGGGGATCGAACCAGCAACCTTTCGGTTGGGAGGTGACCTGGACTGTTGCCCTATCCCACCCCACCTACCTTTGTTGACCGCACCATTGTAACTGTAATTGTCACTTTGGACAAAAGTGTCTGCTATGAGTAATGACTAATGTAATGTAATGTAATTTTAGTAGTAATTTAAGGGGCGCGCAAGGATGGTGTACTGGTGGGTGTGTCCAATCAATGGGGGGGCCAAAAACAATTCAATAAAATCGAAATCAATTTCCAGTCCAGACCTGATGGTTACGTTTACTTTCACTCTGAAACTTTCTCTTGATTGGCACTTTTCAAAGTACAAGGAAGTGGTGCATTAATATTATAAGTGACTCTCTATATTTCTCAGATTCATTTCTGATATATAGTTTGTCTGAGCTTCTCTCTAACTCGTTCTCTCTGGATCTCTGGATTTGGTTGTTCCTATAGCTTGAAAATATTGAAATAGTTTATTTGATCGGGAACCTGGTCATTCTATACAATGTCTCTGTTTGTGGTTATTTAGTTAATGATTTGTCTATTTACCTTGTGCATGGCACACAAGAGCAATACAACATACAATGTATGCAATGTGTGCTTAAGCATCATCCAAAAGAAGGTTTTTTTTGTATTAAAGTCCAGCTATCTTATTCCTGGACAATAGTGCAGATGATGGGGTTGAACAGAGAGAAACCACCTCACAGTCCCTGAAAGAAATGTGCAGCTTTCCCCGAGTGTTTCTGTACTTTCTCTAGGCTTTAGGTCATCTTTGGGAACAGATGAGTTCAACAACCCTGAGGGAAGTACTGATCCTAATCCTATATGTACACCAGAGAGAAAAGCACACTCATTGGACGAAAAGGAGGCAGACTAAAGGGATAGGGGAGAGTGTGGGTGACAATGTTCACTGTATAGGCCCTACATATAGTGCACACCTATGATACAAGAAAGGAATCAGACAGAGAGTTAACAGAGAGGGTAACACCAAGACTATTATTGTTGCAATTATGACGGAGGAGCTAACCTCCAAGGATAGGGAACCATTCTTCAGCTATAAGGGGGTGCTCCTTTGCAGTTCATTGTGCTCTCCAGCGAGCTTGTCGTATTACGAAGATTTTTGCTTCCGTCCAGACGATGTTTTGATTGTGACTTATCCAAAATCAGGTATGACTTTGATGTTGTGCTTGTATTGTTATTTTTTTACTCACTTCACTTTGTATGCCTAATAATACAGCCTACAACTCTTTGACATCGTTATAAAACGTTGATTGGTGATGTACAATGCAACCCAGGTCCTAATTTTGAGATTTGTGTAACATCGTAATATTATCGCTACCAACCAAAGAATGTCTTAATTTCGTTACCAAAATTAACATTCTGTAAATTGTACATTTATACATAAATTAATTAAATAGCTGAATGCTAGCTATACATTTGGCAGTATGCTATGATACAATAGATTCGATTTTAATCTAATCTAATCTAATCTAATCTATTATGTGTTCAGCCTTGATAGGGAGTTGTTTAATAAAGCACAAGAGAGAAAGTGACTATCACGGCAAAATTCAATACTGCACAAAACGGTCAAATAGGATTGTACATCATTCATAGACATTTTATAATGATGTTAAAGGGTTTTGGCAGTATCATTCCTTCAATAGTAATCACCTAATGTGCCTTTTGATCTAGTGGTGTGTGAACAATTAACAAAGAAGATGTGGGCCACTCGTTTCCATTTCACCTGCACCACAAGCATTTCAACATCCAAAATGGTGTAGGCCTATTACTGAAACATCTGTGGTTTCTGCATCTCCTCTCCAGGCACCACATGGATGCAGGAGGTTGTTCCTCTGATCCATGCTGAAGGCGACCCTGCCTCTGTTCGGAGTCTACCCAACTGGAAACGAGTTCCCTGGTTGGAGAATGTCATTACACACACCCTTGACCTGGAGCATAGGCCGGCTCGGTACCTCACCACACACCTCCCACACAGCCTAATGCCAGCCAACTACTTCAAGAGCCGGCCCAAAGTAAGCTATGGTCTCGCATGATATGTTTTTTATCTGTTTTTGTTTTTTTTGTTGATATTCAGGTCGCTTGATTACAATTGAGATTAATACATTCATAGTAAGTCAATCAATGCTAAACATAATGTGACCATAAAGTAATGTCCATTATTTTTAAGATGGCAGACAAGACATACAACAAACACAGGCTTGTTTACAATGGCAAAAAAAAGAGTGCTATGAATTTAAACATAACAAACAGATAGGTCTTTAGTTTTATTCATACCAAATATTTGTCATACCAAATATTTGTAGTACTCTATCGTCCACATCCCAAGGGGACCGTTCCCCCCAGGGCCTGGTGAGAGAGCACAATATTTGCGTCGCCTAGAAGGAGGCAACGCACCTCACACACATACGTTTAACAAAAGGTAGAGATAGATCAGATTAACCATCTATAAACAAAGAATCACACAGAACTCGATTATGATACTGCCGATGGCTT
Source organism: Muraenolepis orangiensis (assembly GCA_027704905.1). Classification (NCBI taxonomy): domain Eukaryota; kingdom Metazoa; phylum Chordata; class Actinopteri; order Gadiformes; family Muraenolepididae; genus Muraenolepis; species Muraenolepis orangiensis. The sequence continues at coordinate 24,997,769 of CM051010.1, forward strand.
CACCAATCAATTGTTACATATATATATATATATATATATATATATACATATATATATATATACATATATATATATATATATGTATATATATATATACATATATATATATATATATATATATATATATATATATATATATATATAGAGGGGACGTTCTACAGTGAGAGCTACATATATGTATATATATGTTGACAAACTAAAGCAGTTTTTATATATGCTGCTTTAGTTTGTCAACATCAGCCCATGGCTTTTCTACTCCAGCTGGTAACCAATTGAACAAAGCACTTACATATTGAATTGAGCAATGGCAAAACAGTAAAACAGTACAATAATTATATTGCTATATTGTATTTATGTACATCCTATATTGTTTATGTTAACATACAGATTAAGTACACAAACTCTTTGATTATGTTGAGGTAATATATATGATTATCGCAAGTGTCTTTGGGCTAATGCCTTGCGGTAGAGAGGTCTGGTCGCTAACACTGGAATCACCCTCTCTTAAATCTTTTCCCAGTGCTACACAAGTTAATGGAGATGCTAATATAATGAATGTGCAGCCACTTCTGCAAAATAAATGAAAACAATGATTACAAACAGACTGTAGGTCTTCAGATATTGAATGATTAGTTTTTTTGATTTCAGGTCATATATGTCATGAGGAACCCAAAGGACGTTTTCACATCAATGTTTCACTTCTATCGACTTTCCCGCGCTCTTCCAGATCCTGAGTCACAAAAACAGTTCCTAAAACAATTTCTGGATGGGACAAGTACGTATGCTTCATAATCTATCAACATGTAATACTATAATGTAATCACTAGAGGTCACCAAGTAGAGCGCATACCTCCGCTACACCAAAGCGTTCACGAGATCAGATTAAGATCCGTGCCAAAATCGAACCACAAAAACAACCTCCTCCCAAATGTGATGGTGGAGGTTATAAGCTATATGGCTATCTGAAATCAGACACAATAAATATATAACACTCCAGCAACCTGGCCTCCAACCTTCTAGAGAACCATGCAGCACCTCGGGAGGGAAAAGGTGCATCCATGTTTATTAATTTATTAATTGTCGTTTGTTCGTTGTCGTTGAAGTAAGACATCGGAAATAGCCTTTTTCGGTAGTAGAAGGGACCATAGTTGACTGGAGATAGTCGAAAAACACTCATCACTCATGTACTTTGTAAATTGGTGGATTGGAATGTTTCAAGGCTTTCTTACTGCACTCATGTCAACCATTTAACGCACCAAGGTTGTTCCCTCCTTGATCAAATAACACTTTTGTTTTATTTGTAGACATTACGTACGGAACATGGTTTGATCACGTAAAGGGCTGGTTGAATGCTGAAGAGACAGAGCGCATTTGCTACATTTCATACGAGGAAATGAATATGGTATGGTTTGAGCAAAGGGTTATCATATTATACTTTTTGTAGAACTTTGATTGCGCCAATTCAACATAATCCTATCAATTCTGTCCGCAATTGGAAAATACTAACTGGGTTTCACTGTTCTGCAGGACCTCAAATCTGCCGTGGCAAAATTGTCCCGGTTCATGGGGAAGTATCTGGATTCAGAAGTTATAGACAAGATCACTGACCAATGTTTGTTCAAAAACATGAAAAAGAACGACATGTCAAACTATTCAAAGGTTCCCTGTAATTTATTTGACCTTAGCAAGTCTGAGTTTCTCAGAAAAGGTATGTGTTTGTTTGCACTTCTTCACACTTGTGCTGCTAGATAGTACTGCATAACGTTATGATTCTGATTTGTGGTCCTACCTATTTTTCAGGTATTGTTGGAGACTGGAAAAACCAACTAACAGTGGCAGAAGCTGAATATTTTGATTATTTTTACAAAGACAAAATGAAGGATTGTACTTACAAATTTGCATGGGAATAAAGGGGGTACAAGGATGAAGTATTGACCCCCAGCTGAAGGTGCAATTTTCACACGTTTCACTATATCTCAGCCAATATTGCAGATAAAGGAACACATAATGTGTCTAAACCCATGTTTTGAGATCATAATAAAGCTATTCCCAAAGTGATCACATGTATCTGTGATATGTTAGTATGCAAATCAGGTCTGCCATTACTGAAAATTCCCTCAAATTGTTATCCTCCAAATCAGTAGCTTTCTTGGCTACAGACACATTCAACCTTTTAAACAAACAAGGGAAGTAGCTAACGCAGCTACACACATGTGTTTTGTAAGTTTTGTAAGTTGTATGCGTTAGTGTTATTGTGGAACTGTACAACATGATTGTCACGGCTCGGTGTAGGTGGGACCTAAAAGCAGAGTGAACAGAAGACAGGTAGAATAGGTGCTTTAATGTTTGGCGCACACGCCGATTAGCGCGATCAAAGGCAGTGGTATAGATGTCAATAGCACGCCACAGAGAGTGCCCCAAGTACGGGTTCACCCTCCAGTGGGATAGCTAGAGCAGGTCTCCTATATCCCCACAACAAACAAACACTGAGGCGGTGAATAAAATAAATGGTCTTTATTAAACACTGATAAAATAGAATTCATAAAACATGGGACTGTCCCTAAGCTCTAAGGGGCCCTGCTCCTTATGGTCTCCCCACCCACCAGCTACTCGGCCCCCCCTGCCCCTTACCGGTAACCTCACTGCAACCGCAACACCGCAACCGTGGGCACACCACACTCCAACAAGGGCCTCTGGCCAACTGCAATCGTAGTATTTACCAAATTACTACTCACTCCCAACCTAAGGGACACCACAACCCTGGGCACACTACACTCGACAAGGGCCTCCGGCCAACCACAATTGTGTTCCTATGAAAAGCAAAATAAGGATGATAGGTAAGGGGCGGAGCCCTACCTGGGCGATGGGACCACGAGTTACCCCCCCTTAAACAAACTATGCTGGCCCTAAACGGGGAACTACCTGCCTAGGGAAAAAGGAAAGAAGTTGTAGTCACGGCCGACCGAGGGATCCCCCCCCCTCTCACGGAGTCGGCCGAAAAAAGGAAAGAAGGTGCTCTGGCTCCCAGCGGTGCGTTGCTGACCCCTGGTGGGGATGCTTATCAACTACTTTGATTAGCTCGTCATCGTCCTCCCCACCGGCCTAACACGACCACAATAAATCGTTCTATAGTCTTGGTAAACGCCACCCAGGCAGATTGTAATCCACCCGGCGGCGGTCCGCCAGCGATCAGCCACCCCACTGGAAGGTCCTCGCGGAGGGCTCACCCGAACCGCTGCGGTCGTCAACGCAGCGTGGCACTCCCCCGTCTGTAGGCTTCGTAGTTGTAGCTTGACGTAGTTATAGTCCGTAGTTGTAGCTTGGCGTAGTTATAGTCCGTGGTCTGTCGGCTGTAGCTCGGTGCCACACACTCTGCTGGAGTTCGTTTCGTTCTCCTCCACGCCAGCCACGTCTGGAGTTCGCCGGTCCGTCCTCGTGTGGCTCTCTCCCTGCTCAACAACCCCCTTACCCAAACGTTCATGGCTCCTTTTGTCCACTTCCGGACCTCGATTCCAGCCAATGGAATGTGTCCGCAGCTCATCAATTGATGTAGGGCAGCTGGGCCGAATCATCCTCTCCGCGCAGCGGCCAATCCCCGGGGATGCATGACGGGACACACATCCATGCGTATAAGTGACACTCATCAAGGGACATACACCCACGCATACACGCGACATAGACAGGGCAAAATCACAAAACGTGGTCAAGGAAAACCGAGGTCGGTAACAGGTTGTCAAATGGTTAAGGCAAAGGTACAAAAACGCAAGGCAAAAACGAGGTTGTTATCCAGGCGATGGTCAAAACACAGCAGAACAATAAACTGAACACAAGACGTGATACATAATACTAGACGTGAGGCTTTCCGAGAATCAGAGTGTGATAATCCAGCATTGAGTAACACACAAGGCATGGCTTAAATACAGCTTGGTAAATTAGGTGTGATTGAGAACAGGCAAGTTCAGTATGACACGGCTGACAGGGAAAACACAGAGTGGAATTCGGAACAGAGTCATGACATCGCGGATCCAGGAAGCCTGTGGAAACCAGGACTAGGAGCGGGAATAGCTGGGTTGGATCGAGACGACAGTTTGGTCCAAAATGTGCCTGGCAGGCACCCAGCTTCTCTCCTCTGGTCCGTAACCTTCCCAGTCGACCAGGTATTGAAGGCCATGCCCCCAGCGTCTCACTTTGTTGTCCGCTAGTGACCTCTGAGAGAGAATCCCTCCGACTCCCATCTCGGAGGCATCTACCTCCACCACAAACTGAAGGTTCGGGTCTGGGATAGTCAGGACTGGTGCAGATGTGAAGCGTGACTTGAGCACCTCAAACGCCTCCTCAGCCAGTCTATTCTACACAAACGGCTGCTTGACAGATGTGAGGGCAGTAAGGGATTGGCCACTGAACTATAATTCCTGATTCCTGATTCCGATAAAAATGAGCAAACCCTAAAAAACGTTGCAGTTCCCGTCTGGAGGTGGGGGTAGGCCACTCGGTCACAGCTGCCACCTTGACAGGATCCATCTTAATTGCATCGGGAAAAACAACAAGGGGAGCTCAGGGGCAGTCACCAACAATGACCCTACCCTACCAGACGAGTTAAACAAGTTTTTTGCTCGTTTTGAAAGGGACCATGAGCCGACCAACAACTTGAACATCAACCCAGAGGACTACGTTCTACAACTGTCCGAGTCCAAGATTCGCAGAATCTTCAGGAGGGTGAAAGCAGGGAAGGCAGCCGGCCCAGACGAAGTTCCATCCCACGTCTTCAAGACCTGCGCTGACCAGCTGGCTCCTGTGTTGACCGACATCTATAACACATCACTGCAATAGTCTGTCGTCCCAGTGTGCTTCAAAGCGACAACCATTGTGCCGTTATCCAAAAAGACCAGGGTAACATGCCTCAATGATTATCGTCCAGTGGCTTTAAGTGCCTGGAGAAACTGTCACAAACTTCTCCATCCCTGAGTCCCTAGACACACTCCAGTTTGCATACAGACCAAACAGGTATGTAGACGACGCCATTTCCCTGGCACTACACACGGCCCTGCAGCACCTAGACAGGAGGGACACCTACGTCAGACGTCAGTTCATTGACTACAGCTCGGCGTTCAACACGGGCGGGTAATCGCGATCGTGAAAATTGTGTGTGGCTTTTTTCAGCTGCAAATGATCGTCGTGAATCTGTCGGAATCAGAATTCCTTTATTTGTCACCCTTACATATTAAACAGACTTACATAAAAAAAATAGCTATGCACATGTTGTTATTAACAATAATAATAATAATAATAATACAAATTATAATAAAAATAATAAAACAATTCAAATAAAAACCTCATGGGTCACATCAAGAGGATTCTAAAATCATCTCGCGAACCCCCCCCCCCCCCCCCCCTCGGGGTCCATTTGGGAACCCCTGCTGTAGACCTTAACGTAACTTAAAGTTCCAAAACAGCGAGCAATAATCACCAAATGTCTCTGGCATATGTCTTGTCATTAGCACTTTCACAATTGTCACAATATCAAAACCTAAATACGGAAGTTATGTTACATTAAGTGTTTTCCTCTCATAATGCTGCGTTAAGACTTTTCCTTACTGGCTCAATAGAGAGGAAAACACTCAATGTCACATAACATTACACATAACATAACAATTCCGTGATGGCTACAAGGCCCTCCTCCGCCCACCGTTCGGCAAATCAGACCACCGCTCTATCCAGCTACTCCCCGCCTATAGGAGAGACTGAAGCAGCAACCGATCGCTATGAGGGAGGTCCAATGCTGGTCGGACCAATCGGACTCTATGCTGCAGGATTGTTTTGATCGCGCTGACTGGTACATGTTCCGCGTTGCCTCAGACAATAACATCAACGAGTATGCGTCGTCGGTCACCGGGTTCATCAAGAAGTGCATAGATGACGTTGTTCCGACCAAGTCGGTTCGGATATATCCCAACCAGAAACCGTGGATTAACGGCGATGTTCGCGCTGCCCTACACACGCGTAACACCGCCTTCGGCTGCGGGAATATGGAGGAATATACGAGAGCCCGCTACGACCTCCGCAAGACCATCCTCACTGCCAAGCGGGAGTAAGGACAGAGTGGAAGAGAAATTCAAGAGCCACGACGCGAGGCGTATGTGGCAGGGGCTACAGACGATAACGAACTTCATAGGGAGAACCAGTTGTGTAGAGAACTCCTCTACCTCCCTCCCAGGAGAGCTAAATACTTTTTTTGCTTGGTTCGACGTGAACGGCAGCCCGCAGAAGCCAGCGCCGCCTGAGGAGACCAGCCTGCTGAACATCCGTAAGGTGGCAGGCCCCGACGACATCCCGGGCCGTGTCCTCAGAGCGTGCGCAGACCAGTTGGCAGGAGTCTATGCAGACATCTTCAACCGCTCCCTGTCCCAGGCTGTTGTTCCCGCGGTCTTCAAGATGTCCACCATCGTGCCTGTCCCTAAACAACTCAAGGTAACATGCCTGAATGACTATAGACCTGTAGCCCTCACCTCGATTGTCAGCAAATGCTTCGAGAGGTTGGTCAAGGACTTTATTTGCTCCGTGTTACCTGCCACGCTGGACCCATGGCAATTTGCATATCGTCAAAACGGATCCACGGACGACGCAATGCCATGACCCTCCACACTGCCCTATCCCACCTGGAGGGAAAGAACTGTTATGTGCGAATGCTGTTTGTGGACTACAGCTCAGCGTTCAACACGATAGTTCCTGCCAAGCTCAACATCAAGCTTAGAGGTCTAGGCGTGCCCCCATCCACGTGCAGCTGGATACTGGACCTCCTGTCGGACTGCCGCCAGGTGGTGAGGATGGGCAGCACCACCTCAGAGCCACTGACCCTCAACGCGGGAGCCCCCCAGGGATGCGTGCTCAGCCCTCTCCTCTACTCCCTCTACACCCACGACTGCATGGCTATGCACAGCTCCAACGTCATCATCAAGTTTGCTGACGACTACAAGGCTGATGGCTACAAGGCCCTCCTCCGCCCACCGTTCGGCAAATCAGACCACCGCTCTATCCAGCTACTCCCCGCCTATAGGCAGAGACTGAAGCAGCAACCGATCGCTGTGAGGGAGGTCCAATGCTGGTCGGACCAATCAGACTCTACGCTGCAGGATTGTTTTGATCACGCTGACTGGCACATGTTCCGCGTTGCCTCGGACAATAACATCAACGAGTACGCATCGTCGGTCACCGGGTTCATCAAGAAGTGCATAGATGACGTTGTTCCGACCAAGTCGGTTCGGATACATCCCAACCAGAAACCGTGGATTAACGGCGATGTTCGCGCTGCCCTACATGCGCGTAACGCCGCCTTTGGTTCCGGGAATACGGAGGAATATACGAGAGCACGTTATGACCTCCGTAAGACCATCGTCACTGCCAAGCGGGAGTATAAGGATAGAGTGGAAGATAAATTCAAGAACCACGATGCGAGGGGTATGTGGCAGGGGCTGCAGACGATAACGAACTTCAGAGGGAGAACCAGTTGTGTAGAGAACTCCTCTACCTCCCTCCCAGGAGAGCTAAATACATTTTTTGCTCGGTTCGACGTAAACGGCAGCCCGCCGAAGCCAGCACCGACTGAGGAGACCAGCCAGCTGCGCATCTCGGAGGCGGATGTGCGCCGCACCTTCAAGCGGCTGAACATCCGTAAGGCGGCAGGCCCCGACGAGGGCCGCGTCCCCAGAGCATGCGCAGACCAGTTGGCAGGAGTCTTTGCAGACATCTTCAACCTCTCCCTGTCCCAGGCTGTTGTCCCCGCGGTCTTCAAGATGTCCACCATCGTGCCTGTCCCTAAACAACCCAAGGTAACATGCCTGAATGACTATAGACCTGTAGCCCTCACCTCGATCGTTAGCAAATGCTTCGAGAGGTTGGTCAAGGACTATATTTGCTCCGTGTTACCTACCACGCTGGACCCATGGCAATTTGCATATCGTCAAAATAGATCCACGGCCGACGCAATTGCCATGGCCCTCCACACTGCCCTTTCCCACCTGGAGGGAAAGAACTGTTATGTGCGAATGCTGTTTGTGGACTACAGCTCAGCATTCAACACAATAGTTCCTAGCTGCCAAGCTCGACACCAAGCTGAGAGGTCTAGGCGTACCCCCATCCACGTGCAGCTGGATACTGGACCTCCTGTCGGACCGCCGCCAGGCGGTGAGGATGGGCAGCACCACATCAGAGCCACTGACCCTCAACACGGGAGCCCCCCAGGGATGCGTGCTGAGCCCTCTCCTCTACTCCCTCTACACCCACGACTGCATGGCTATGCACAGCTCCAACGTCATCGTCAAGTTTGCTGACGACACGACAGTGATGGGCCTGATCGCCGGCGACGACGAGACAGCCTACAGGGAGGAGGTCGGATCGCTGGAGCAGTGGTGCCAGGAGAACAGCCTCGCCCTCAACGTCAAGAAGACCAAGGAGCTGATCGTGGACTTCAGCAGGCAGAGGGGAGAGCACAGCCCTATCTCCATCGACGGCGTTGCAGTAGAGAGGGTCAGCAGCTTCAAGTTCCTCGGCGTGCACATCTCCGAGGACTTCACATGGTCCACGCACACCACACACGTGGTGAAAAGGGCCCAACAACGCCTGTATTTTCTCAGGCGTCTGAAGAAATTCAGCATGGGCCCCCGCATCCTGAGAACATTCTACAACGGCACCATCGAGAGTGTTCTTACAGGGTGTATCACCGCACTCGAGCGCAGAGCGCTTCAAAGGGTGGTGCCCAGTATATTGTTGGAGGTGAGCTCCCCTCCCTCCTGGATATATACAACCAGTGGTGCGTGGCCAAGGCCAAACGCATCATAAAAGACATTGCCCACCCCAGCCACGAACTGTACTCACTTTTACCGTCAGGCAGGCGATACCGCAGTATCAAGTGCCGTACAAATAGACTCCGAGATAGCTTCCACTGTCAGGCCGTCAGGCTGCTAAACAAGGGTGTATAGCATATAACAATCTATATTTTATTACATTGATTTATATATACATATTGCTCTTTTTCTGTGCCGATATATTGCATTTTATAAATTGCATTTTTATATTTATTTTTTAACTTTATTCCATTCTATTTTTATTCTATTTTTATCTTATTTTTATAACTGCTGTCTGTCGTCGGGTATTGCACATAAGATTTTCACACCACTGCTTTATACTTGTAAACTGTGTAAACTGTGAAGTGACAATAAACTTGACTTGACTTGACTTGACTTGAATTCACTGAATAAAAGTGGTGGATAATAAGTGTTGCAATAAGAGTTGCAAACGTCTTTTGTGTTGTCGCTTGTAATGAATGTCCTTTGACCAGTTTTACTGCACTGTTATTTTTAGTAACACGTAATTTAATAATTAGAAATGCACCAAGCAGATTTTCATTTTTTCAAATATAAGTATTAATTGAATTTAAAACATTTCAATGACATAACACAAACAAGCAACAACATTGTCATGGAACACTTTGAGTTTGGAAACACACATTTCATTGCCTCGCCATGTTGCATACCCCTGACAGCAAAACAGACACCATGTGTAATCAGTAGAACATGGCCTGGTAAGCCAGCAAGTAGCCGTCATTGTACATGTAGATCTGCTTGTCCCGTGGGTTGTAGCTCAGGCTGGCCACCCCCTTGGCCACCTTCTCCAGGGGCAAGGCCAGCAAGTAGTCGTCCTGGCTCGTGCTTGTGTCGAAGGCGTAGAAGACCTCCTCGCGGCCGTCGTCGCCGTACCGCGTGGCATACAGCACGCCGCACGCCAGGAACGCGTTGCTCACGGCCTTCTTGAACACACGTGTCTCCCACGTGCTCGTGACATTGAGCGCCTCGCCGTCCCACTCCAGCCGGCTCACCACCAGGTTGCCGTGGCTGCCCAACGTGGCGTAGGCGACCCACAGTCCCATCTCGTCGGCCCCCAGGTCGACGTCGCTGTAGTCGCGGCACTGGTAGTAGCAGTACGGGAACTTGTTGTTGATGCCCACGCCGTCGCCCGGTAGTGTGACTCGCGCCACCGCCTTGCTGCTGAGGTTGAAGCGGCAGATGTCCGCTGACTTGTAACAGTGGTAGTAGAGGGCGTCCCCGAAGAGAACGGCGCTCGGGCCCTCGATGGTGTGCTTGTCGGTATAGGACGAAGCGAGGGTTATGTCTTCGTGGTTGGTGGAAGCCATGAAGTTCTCGTAGGATGGGTAAAGACGCAGCGTGATGCCCCAGGCGTTGCCGTTGGCCAGGGGTTGGATCCAGTAGCTGTCCCTGGAGCTAGTCTGCTGAGCCTGTCTCCCCCAGGAGCCAGATATGTAGCTCTTGCCAAAAGGGCTGATTTTGGTTACTACAGGGCTGCTGATGTTGGTTATTAGGCCCTTTCTGCAATGTGGTTGTGTGCCTGTAAAAGGTGTGGGAAAGAGAAGGAGCATGCAAGTGAGATATGGCCTTGAAAAAAATATATAAAAATGTAAGGTTGCATTAAAGAAAAGTTCCCTCTTTGTTCCTCTCTCCCCACTCTACCACAACATTATTTTATTTCTTTGTGTTTCAGTATTTTCTTGTACATTGTACATACGTAGGCACATACATACACAGATGGGCTTATGTCCCATGCATGGACACACTCATTTTACGACCTACTTACTTCGGAAATCCTTGGGGATTGACTGGCAAGACTCAGCACGGTTCTTTAGATACCTCAGCTTGTGTTTGACTCCCTTCATGTTAAGGTGGTCGTAATAGTACATTTGTTCCACATCTTTTCGTAGTTGAGTTGCCTGACATACAAACAGAGACACGCACACATGTGCACGCATGCAAGTACAAGTGAATAAAATGGAAATTAACAAAGAAATAATGATAAATATCATGATCACATTGATTTGCTCTTGGAAACAGATCAATCAGCATAATAGTATAACTACAACTAAACCTTTGCTTCTAGCATGTCAGTGAAACTTTAAATGCTATCAAAGACCGGACACAGGCATTTTTTTGCAAGAAGGTTCAAGATTAACAGCAACGAAACAACAATGTAGTTCCTTCAATGTCAAAGGTTGGCGGTTCACCTCCACAGACAGCGCCTGTGTTTCTGAGCTTCCTCTCTGGCCGTGGAGTCGGTCGATGTCCCCCTCCAGCTTCTCCAGCTCCTGTCCGAGCTTCCGCAGCCACAGTGCCGTGTGCACGCCCCTCTTCCTCAGGTAGAGGTAGGGCTCCAGCCGTGCCGTCAGGTTCTGAAGCAGAGCCTGCATCTGGGGGAGATGCTCGCTGGCCACCTTCATCTATTAGACACACGAATAAACATACAGCGTTACGTCACAAGACATATACAGTTCACACACACACACACACACACACACACACACACACATATATATTCCACTGGCGTGCCGGTGCGACTGCTCGGCACATTGAATCTATCCCACCCTCCGTGAGGTCCTGGGGGACTGGCCCCTGCTAACGTCAGTGAGCTAAGGAGCTTCCTGGGCCTAGAATCTTACTACCGCCAGTTGACCGGGACATTTCTCACTAGTCCATTCCGCCGCCTGACCAAAAAGGGCCTTTGCTGCCTTGGCTCAACTTAAGGCCCTCAATGAAGCCCCAGTGTTGTCCTATCCCCGACACCCAGCTGCTTTATCGTGGACACTGACACCAGCAACGTGGGGGTCGGGGCTGTCGTCTCCTAGCAGTGTGTGTACCTGGTCCCATTGATTCTTTACTGAGCCCTCGCAGCTCTCCGCCAGCTGCTGCACCGCCTCGTACCGGAGGGTAGGGAAGGTCCAGGCACTGGAGTTGACGGGACAAACACATGAGGCATTCACCAGGCGGCCAGATATACGCTGAGCCTGGCTCTCACCCTGCAGACAGATGCATGCACATACACACACATGTTTCATGTTATAGATTATGTTAAAATGAAGGCTAAATGAACTGACCTCAAATTAGAATCCTAGTACAACACTGTGCATGACTCGATATATACTGAATATGTATACTTTGAACACACAAATTAAATACATCTTACAACCACCTTTTTAAAAATATATTGGAAAAATAATTACAATATTGGTACCGAATAATACTGGTACACACAACCACAGCCTCAGAGCAGTTATACTGGGCCCACATCAGAGAAAGAAAGGTCAGTTAATCAGGTTAACACTCACTGCACACAACAGCAGAAGCAGCAGAAACATGGTAGGAGCAGAGCAGGTCGACATTCTCTGGAAATGAAGAGAAGGGATGTTCACAAACAACCTCTCATCCCTTTCACCCTTCCTGACACACACACACACACACATACACACACACACACACACACACACACACAATGAGGCGGTGCCATCACAAAAGTGTTGTGAAACTATTGGGAATTGCCACACTTCCACAAAAAAAGTCACACTCTTCCAAAAATTAATTTCTTTTTCAATTTTTTAATTTTCAGTTCCTGATTTTGTTTTTTGGTGAGACTGAGACTGAGACTGCCAAGCCAATTGTGTTGTAAGAAGATATACCTAGGTTGAAATACCATTAATAAGCAATGGCTCAATAAGGAATTGTATCCCTAAATCAAATCCCCAATATGTTTACCAAAAAGGCAAATATTGCCCTCTGCCTTTGTAATACTATGAACAGGTGTAAAGGCAATACTATGACATCAAAGGGCAGGAACCAGGGTTTCAATTCAGATATATATTTTTTCATTTGTATTTATTACTACGTTCAATTTGTTTCAAATTGTTATATTTAGATATATATGTGTATATGTTTTAAAATAGAAAGATTTGAAAGAGATTTAAAAATGCAACAAAAAACAATAAACATATTGATATGTTTGTGATTGATAGTGATATTCAGTTAGAATATCTACTTAAATTATGTTAAACCAAGATTATCTCCTCATCCTCATCATCGGTATCATCCTCAACAACAGCCTCCTCTCCATCACTTCATTGGACACTTATGTAGAATTCCAAGGCCAGACTGCAGTATCTGCATCAAGGAACTGCACATACTGCAGCATGCCTTGGGTTTTTGTTAGTTTCGGCTATATTCTATTTTAGATTATTATTTATTTTTTTCTGTCAAAAACAGCAGATTGAACCAAGATACTAGTTTCTGAGTACTTTGTGAGTCATCGCTCAATTTGGACCTGGAATCCACGAGTAAATATTGCTATTTGAAATGTAATAATTGCAGAGCAACCAGTTTCTGTTCCTAATAACTGCTCTGTGTATCCTCTATTTATTGTTCCCTATTTGGTCTTCGTTCTCCATCACCGATCAATCACATGTCTAGCAATATCTAAATACATCTATATGTTTGTCAAATGTCTAAATACAAGTGCTTTTTATTGATGTCTTATTACCAAAATACATTGCCATTGTCATAGTTCAAAAGGAGGTGTGTATTAAACTGTAAATGCCGTTTTACTTTAACTTTACTCATAAAACATATTACATATACAGAATTGACATATACAAAATATTATGTGACAACCACAAATAAACATGCCACAACAACATTTAACAACAGTAAAGGCTTTAATAAAAGTGACTTTATTTATGAAAGATAAATAAAGATTTAATGATGCTTCTCAAAGCATCATTAGACCTAGATGTATTTTATATTTGATTATCGTATTACTTCACTTTCTTTTTTTCTGGTAGATAAGTCACTGTTGGTTGGTTTACACTTTATAAAGACCAAAGCCCCATGGAAAGAGAGACACACACACACGCCATCAGAGGCGTTTCTTGAGCTTGCAGAGCATAGAGGGAGTGTCCACTGGACAGAGAGAGGGTCTGATTCCAACTGCTCTTGGAAGTGTCTCGGTGCTCGGTCATCCATCATGTATCTCGCTGTGATTCTCCAGCTCTTCACTCTGCACATCATGTTTCATGAGGTGAGAATAAAGTATAATTCAATATATAATGTGTGTAATTAAAGATCATGTTATATCTTTAAACTGGAACCTTAATCTATGCTCTATCGGCCTGTTGTTGATGGTTTCTCTTACAGGTTGCCTCTGCTTCTCGTAGTTGTTTGTGTGAGTTGAAGAATGCAGAAAAGCCTTTTCCTCACGACAAACTCGACACTGTGGAGCAAAACTCTCTGAAATGTACCCAGGACCTCAATCTGCAGAAGGTGCCCGAGACATAAACTCATTCGATGTCATTTGTATTACTTAAATACTATTGTGCTTCACCAACAAAAAACTAATCTGTTTACCGTGATGTGTTTGAAGGATGTTTCGGGGTACTGGGTTGGGTTGAGCTGGGTTGAAGTTTCTTGTGTTTCTAGTGACACCTCATCTCTCATAAGTAGATTGTGAGGTAGATATTGTTCTATATTGTTTGCAAACGTATTGTACTTTTACCTTATTGTACTTTGACCTATGCACTGGCTCAGTTCTTGGAGACTTGTTAGGAATGAATTGCACTTTTGACTTCTGGTGACGAGTTGTTCTCTGACCTACCTTTGTTGAAACACACAATTGTAAGTCGTTTTGGATAAAAGTATCTGCTCAATGACTGTAATGTCATGTTATGTTGTGTAATGTCTGTTTTGGAAAGGCCAGGGACTTCGACAGCTTGCTGTTGGGCCTGCAGATGCGTCTGCCCCAGCTGGTGGCCGAGGTGTCCGAGCTGGAGCGGGAGAACGACGGGGATCTGTACGGGGCGGTTGCGCTGCAGGTCATCAACAACGACATGGCAGAGATCCAGCAGCTCTTCGACAAGCTCAACCACACCCACCTGGGGTTTCAGCAGCAAAGCGGTGCCGTGTCTGAGAAGGTATTGCCGAGAACGCGTTCCACTGTAGCTATTGGTAGCACACCATACTTGAAGTCTTAAGTGGATGGTGAATTATTTCAGGTGCAAAGATATTACTCCAACCCTACTGACACAGTTTTATTTTGGAAGTCAAGAAGAATGCATATAAATATAGAGAATATAATAAGGGAGAAACCCAAAAACTCTCACTAAATATATACATGGTGGACTTTTAACGCCTCTATGTCTCTCAGCTGCAAGACATTAAAGCAGAGCTGCAGCAGCTGGAGCACTTTGACACCATGGAGACGGTGAGGAGACAGCAGACCAATGTCCGTCTCAAGAGAGAGCTGGACCAATGCAAGAATGGAGACCTAGATCTAATTCCTCCAGTTACTACTGCTCCAGGTAGGTCAATCGGCTACCCTGACCCAACTGAGTCTACTCGAAGTAATATTTATTCAGTTAATCTCTTCTCTTCTCCTCTCCCCCCCCCCCTCCTGTCCACTGTCCTCTATCCACGCTGCTCCTCTCCTCACCTCTCCTCTTTCCTCTCCTCACCTCTCCTCTTTCCTCCCCTCCTCTGTCCTCTCCCGTCTCTCTCTCCCTCCCGTTCTCTCCCGTCGTACCGCCCTGTAGGTGCCTGTCCTCGCGGTCAACTTCTCAATGTGACCAGCCCCAGGGTCAACACAGCAGGGGAATACCCGGGCGCTCACAAGTACGGAGCCTGGGGCCGTGACTCCAAACCTGATGCAGGGAAGGAGAACTGGCATTGGCTGGTGATGCTGACCGCCAGCAATATATACGCCAATTACGTGCGCCGCTACTCCACCCTGAGCGCCCTGATTGTCGGGATTAGCACTCCAGGTATGACCTTTCGTCATAATAGAGTACGAGGACGAAGTGGAGGAAGGGAACCTACCTCTTTGTTCAGATTGTTGAGGTCATGGTGAGGACTGGCTACGAGAAGAGGCCAGCCTGCTTGTTTGTTACCATTCAGCCGGTATAGCCAAACACATGCCTCGCAAAGTAATCCATAATCCCAATATTGAGAAGCACTATTTGTACGCATGGTGGACTGTCAGTGTAGTAGCATCACGTGGAAGATATTGTATTTCATTTAGACTCATAGAAACGCTGAGAATGTTCTACCCATTTTGCCTTCAGGATATATGTATATAACACACATGTTCCTCTATTTGCCTGTGTTTATTTGATAGGCAATGTTCAGATCCACACCACCAACCCAACCACCAACACCATCCAGGGGCCCAACGTCGTGCTTCATGGAGAAGCGCTGTACTACAACTGCTACAAAGAAGCGTCCGTCTGCAGATTCAACCTCACAGCCCAGACGGTTCAGTCCACAGCGCTGCCCGTAGGAACCAGGTGCCATCATACACTCTTTTTAGTCTTTTAATTGAAAAATAATGCTCTGTGTGGTGCAAATGAAACATACAAAAGACATGCACGCCTATTTGACTGCCTTTAATTCACACAAAATAGTGAATGAACTGGAAATGTCCTCCCAGTCCTCGTTCAGCTCCAGAGCGTTAAACAAACCGCCAATCAGTTTCCTCTGCTGTGTGTGTGTGTGTGTGTATGTGTGTGTGTGTATGTGTGTGTGTGTGTGTGTGTGTGTGTGTGTGTGTGTGTGTGTGTCTGTGTGTCTGTGTGTGGGTGTGTGTGTGTGGGTGTGCTTGCGTGCATGTGTGTGTGTGGGGGGGGGGGGGTTTCCTCTGTAGGGTCAACTCCAAAGGTAACTTCTGCAACATAGAGACGTGCTACCCGTTCACAGACCTGGACCTGGCCACCGACGAGTCGGGCGTCTGGGTGGTGTACACCACCACCGAGGACCACGGCAACCTGGTGCTGTCCCGGGTGGAGGGAGACGACCAGCAGCTCACGCTGGGTCAGACCTGGCGCACCTCCCTGTACAAGGCGTCCACCACCAACAGCTTTGTGGCATGCGGCGTCCTCTACGCCACCCGCTACGTCAGCGCCCAGGTGGAGGAGATCTTCTACTCGTTCGACACGGTCACGGGGGCGGAGAGGTTCGACGTGGGCATACACATCTCCAAGATGGCCGCCCACATACGTTCGCTCAACTACAGCCCGGCGGATGAGATGCTGCATGCCTACGTGGAAGGGATCATGACCTCCTACAAAGTGGTGTTTGGGCCACCAGCAACACCAGCACCACCAACACCACCACCACCACCAACAACACCACCACCACCAACCGCATCGGCACCACCCGCAACCACCTTGACCTCAGCAACACATGCGTAGCAAGTGATTTGTTGAGTAGAAAATGTTACGGTACATTCATATACATAAATAAGGTGCACTCTCATTCATTCTACGCTCAAAAATGGTGTTCTTTAATAATTAAATACAAATCAAATGTATCTTGTTTTATTACCCGGTCGTTATGGTGCACATATACTGCTTATTTATACCTACCTATTGTTTTAAAATGGTTGAAAATGCTGACGTCATGGGTCTAACCACCAAGCAATGTGTGCTTTCTGTGCTTCACAAACACTATTAAGTGACGTGGCTCGATCAGGTCGGACATATTTAAGTCACACACATTCTTTATTTTTCTATTCATTACATGTTCAGTACAGGGGCAGAGACAGCTTAATTGGCATGTGTATCTATATATGTATACATATATTCATATACTGTATATAGAGAATTAAACTTTACAATAAACACCAGAAGGACAACAAAGCCGGTTAGAGTACGCATTGACTTCTACTTCGACACACTCGAAAAAGTAAGACGCTCACAACATTAAATAGTCAGAGCAAGAACCAATATATGGGGAACATGTTATTGCTCAATACGGACAGATGGTCACGGCGGTAAGAAGAACAATGGTAGTAGTATGTATTCACAAATACCGCAAATACGGTCACTACGGTCAAAAAAACGAACACATGGATTAGGGATTAGGATCAGAAAGGTGTCAGTGATTTGTGTGTGTGTGTGTGTGTGTGTGTGTGTGTGTGTACGCATGTGTGTGCGTGTGCGTTACAACACATTGGTGCACTGTGTAGGCTAACATGCCCTATACATAAAGTGTGTTTTACAAAGTAACTCGTTTATTTATAGTTTTCATAATTTCAATATTTCAATGGGGGGAAAAAAAACACTCTCTGTTGCTTGCGTGTTCCGGTCGAATTGAATCTCTCCTCGGCTCTCCCCCTTTCGCTTTCGGCTACATTCTCAGCCTGTACATTAACATTGTTTTAACCCTGTGGAGGACTCACGTAAGGAAGTGCTTGGAAATGGAACGGAGGAGAGAGAGAAGAATAAGAAGAAGAAGAGAGGCGCGTAAAGGAAGACAAGCAGGGAAGAATAGAGGGATGTATTAACAACAGCATGTCCACGTGGTCATACATACTTGGGATTCTACTCTATACTGGCGGTATGTGCAGGTGGTAAGTGGGACTTCATTGTTGAAATAGACACATTTACAATAATAGAAAAAAGTTTATATAGATAATTGAAAATATTGTTCATTAAATAAAGTGTTATGGGTAATAGTGTTGCTTTGTTCATTTGATCATGTTTTTCCATTGATTGTTTGTGTTAATGTGTATTGCCTTTGGGAATACCAGCCTGTTTAGATTGCGTCAGAATGTGAACTGTAGGCCTACCTACACTTAAACACACAAGTGTGTGGAAAACCATAAAGTCAATTCACTGTTTTACATTCTTGGGTCTGCTAAATCCTTGTGAAACACATGTGACCATCACAACGAGAGTCATCTTCAATCACTTCAACACCAAGGGAGAAATTCAGCAGGGGGAATACATTAAGGTTCCTCTTTGCCTTACCTAAACCTAGTATGAATGTCCCACAAAACCCTCATACATTTCAGATGACGCGCTGTTAATAGCTTATTTTCATGTGATTTCACGTTGCGCCTTATGAATTGGGATACACAGAGCCAACACAATTTAAACTTCTGTTCTTGAATACAATTACAATAACTCTTAGTTAAGGATAGGATGACAATAACTGGGTCAAGGTGCACATTTAGAGGTGTCGGCAAAACACATTATTATACACTGGTGGAGACAGAAGTGATGAGAGACCCTGGGGAAGTGGGCAAAGAGAAAGAAAGAGTATTACCTACAGCCTTGTTTCAGGAGTGCTCAGTGTGGCTACCGATCGATGCATCTCACACCCCCTCCTGGCCCCTCCCATGTGGCTCTTCTACGGATCCTCCATCACTCCACTCACTCCACTACTTATCTTCCTGATCTTTCTTGAACCTTCCATTCCCTTCTCATCTCCTAATGTATCTTATCACTAGAGGTCCCCCCCCCCCCCCCGCTCTCCCTCAGTCTCTCAGTTCATTCACCTCCCCCTAGTTCCTTCTCTCTCTCTGTCTCCCTTATCTCTCTCCCTCTCTCCCTCTCTATCACTCTTTCTGTCTCTCTCTCTCCCTCCCTCCCTCTCGCTCTGTCTCTGTCTCTCTCTCTTCTTTCTATGTCCCTTTGGCTCAGCAGGACACCTCCATGGTCTGGGTGACGGGGCCCACAGCCTCTGTGCTGTCTGAGCGGGTGCAGGTCCGGGAGCGGGACGCCTCTATGGAGCCGCCGCTGGTCAGAGAGGCGGTCCGGGAGCGCGCCAGCCGGGTCATGCTGGCAGACGGCACTGAGACCATAGAATAGATAGAAGAGAGAGAGAGAGAGAGAGAGAGATAGAAGAGAGAGAGATCGAGAGATAGAGAGATAGATAGATCAGAAGAGACAGTCCAGTGTTAGCCATTATCTCAGGGACTTTGGTTAACTGCTGTCAGCAGGATGCGGGGCTCATGCTGATAGGTCTGAACTGGAGACATCTCCTTCGAGCAGCCAGGCGTCACGCCACATTAATCCTTAGTAATGGAAAAGGTTGCTCTGCGAAGCGCGACAATGTGTCTGCCCACTGAAACACATTTGTACATTTTGTACACAGTTCAACCTGGAGGCACCATGCACTATGGGGTTGAGGAGGGGTATTGAGTCTATCCCAATCATTACAGTTAATGTCATTCTCAAACATATAGCAGCGTCAGTGAGCAACAACTACTCGATCCAAACTATATATCCGACTCAACCCGAAGTTGCTTCGACATACTTCAGAATAACTTTTTGAATGTCATGCAAAGAGCAATGTAATGGCAGGCGTGGGACTGGGATATAAGGTCCAATATTTTTCCGAGGTCAGAAAAATACTTCTGGATTTAAATGCTTGTCGGGTAAAAAGAAAAGCAAAAAAGGATCTAAACAAGGTAAACAACTCAAAAATGCAGATGTTGTCATTGCGGGAGCCAGCCAATAGCAGTCAGAGGTGAACAGGAAGCAGGAAGTACCTGGCCCTCCACTCAACCTGCGATCCTTCACATACGCGACTGGGAGAACGGGGTAAGGGAGACACAGGGAAGGGTTAACACATCTGCCTCTTAAATATGCACACACCCCATGGGGGAGGGGGGCCTGGGGGTGGTTACAATTGTTAAACATATTTGACTGTATATTCTGTAAAAAATCTATATATATATATATATATATATATATATATTGAATTAAATAAAAATTCTATATATACAGAAACCCTTTATTGTCGTAACTTCCATGTGGATTCATAGATGCTTATTGGTAAAGATGGTAGCCTAAATGCTCCCACACACATACACACACAGTGTGTGTAGTACTTACTGTAGCCCAGTGTGTAGTACCTACTGTAGTCCAGTGTGTAGTACTAACTGTAGCCCAGTGTGTAGTACTAACTGTAGTCCAGTGTGTAGTACTCACTGTAGCCCAGTGTGTAGTACTCACTGTAGTCCAGTGTGTAGTACTCACTGTAGCCCAGTGTAGTACATACTGTAACCCAGTGTGTAGTACTTGCTGTAGCCCAGCGTGTAGTACCTACTATAGTCCAGTGTGTAGTACTAACTGTAGTCCAGTGTGTAGTACTAACTGTAGCCCAGTGTGTAGTACTAACTGTAGTCCAGTGTGTAGTACTCACTGTAGCCCAGTGTGTAGTACTTACTGTAGTCCAGTGTGTAGTACTCACTGTAGTCCAGTGTGTAGTACTCACTGTAGCCCAGTGTGTAGTACTCACTGTAGTCCAGTGTGTAGTACTCACTGTAGCCCAGTGTAGTACATACTGTAACCCAGTGTGTAGTACTTGCTGTAGCCCAGCGTGTAGTACCTACTATAGTCCAGTGTGTAGTACTAACTGTAGTCCAGTGTGTAGTACTCACTGTAGCCCAGTGTGTAGTACTCACTGTAGTCCAGTGTGTAGTACTCACTGTAGCCCAGTGTGTAGTACCTACTGTAGCCCAGTGTGTCGTACTCACTGTAGCCCAGTGTGTAGTACTCACTGTAGCCCAGTGTGTAGTACTCACTGTAGCCCAGTGTGTAGTACTCACTGTAGTCCAGTGTGTAGTACTCACTGTAGCCCAGTGTGTAGTACCTACTGTAGCCCAGTGTGCAGTACTTACTGTAGTCCAGTGTGTAGTACTCACTGTAGCCCAGTGTGGTACTTATTGTAGTCCAGTCTGTAGTACTCACTGTAGCCCAGTGTGTAGTACTTAATGTAGTCCAGTGTGGTACTTACTGTAGTCCAGTGTGTAGTACCTACTGTAGTCCAGTGTAGTACTTACTGTAGCCCAGTTTGTAGTACTTACTGTAGTCCAGTGTAGTACTTACTGTAGCCCAGTTTGTAGTACTTACTGTAGTCCAGTGTGTAGTACTCACTGTAGCCCAATGTGTAGTACTTACTGTAGTCCAGTGTGGTACTCACTGTAGCCCAGTGTGTAGTACTTACTGTAGTCCAGTGTATAGAACTTACTGTAGTCCAGTGTGTAGTACCTACTGAAGCCCAGTGTGTAGTACCTTCTGTAGTCCAGTGTGTAGTACTAACTGTTTCCCAGTTTGTGGTACTTACTGTATCCCATTCCTTGGAGGAAGTACTTGAAGGCTTCAGCCAGTTTGGCAGGCTGCAAAAAAAACACATTTTATCTCACGTTGTCTGTTTTTACTCCTACCAATATGAAGTATAGACAATGGTCTGCCTGAACATTAGAACTACCTTTTAAAATAATGGTTTATTTATTCATGAATAGTCATTGACTGTTACCTGTGTGAGCTGGGGCAGTCCGCCGGAGTCTGCCATCTGAAAGAAAAGGACATCAATATACAGTTACATATATGGTTATATACAGCACAGTACTATACAGTAAACTATACAGTGCAGGACTATTCAGTAAACTATACAATATACGTTACTAAACAGTAAACCAGAAACCTTACATCAAAACAATGTCCATAGTTAAAATCACAAGGCATGTGCAATTCATTGAAAATAAATTTGCTTTCTGTATGCAATGGTCAAATCAGCCTATCCGTATGGGGTTAAAATAGTGTACCTTGAGGAAGGTGGTGTTGGTTGGATCCAGTTTTGAGTTGCACTCAACCTGGAAGGAAAAGGAGGAGAGGATTTGATAGGATTGGAACAGTTCAGGGCTATTTTACTGACTATTTCATTAGGCTGAAAAACAAAATAAACAAAACTAGTAGCCAACTTATTACGGAACGAGAGAAAATGCATATGAATGAATATATGTGGTTACGTGTGTGGTGTGTGGTGTGTGTGTGTGTGTGTGTGGTGTGTGCCTGCAGTGACTCAGATACGGTGGTAAACTGCAGATATGAGTCACTCTGGAGTGGCACACAGGGGTGCACAGCTGTGTACACGGTGGACGGAATCACACACACCCACATCAATAATAATAATAAATAATAATAATAAACACAGACAGATCAGCAGAAGCCTGCTGCTGAGACGTGCATCTTATTGTGTTTAATCCCTCAACTTCATCCTTTATCTTACTCTATTCATGTTTTTTTTCAATTAGGTCCA